>JAKUBZ010000008.1:0-285035 GCA_030567055.1 Petasospora taoyuanica
CCACATGTAGAGTCTGTACTCACCATAGAGCAGTGCCGCAGCTAATACAAAGCCAGCAAGGAATGCCAATGCAATGTGATCTCCCCCAACACCCCAACACAACGCGACACTTCTTCCAGTGCCACGCGCAAAGGGATCGCCAAAAATCAACACACCGCGACCGCACCCAATTACCCGATTTGCCCATCCACACATCGGCGCTACAATATTGCCCATTTAACAACTCAAAACACGCTATCTACACTAGTAAACAAGAGATCCCCGCTTATTGACGTATGCCAATCGACCTCCGCCCAATTAAGCTCTTCTTTCCCACAAAAAATGCGCCGTATTCTGGCCAATGATCCATTTGTATTTTGCAAAATCAGAAACATCACTCTATTTTCTGTAGAAAATTAAATATAATCATTAGAATACCCTCCCCAAGTCTCGTTCCCGCGCACAAAAGAAGGAAGAGACGGTTGCCGCACTCTATCGCGCTCCAATACCCAAGGTCTAATAGCCAACGCTCATAGGCTGCGCTGATCGACTACAAATGCCCGACATGCGGGCCAAAAGCCTGCAAACCCGAACATATATACACTAACGATGGCTAAACACCTACCCACTAGCAAAGCTACCCGGCCAGCACTGGCAAATGCCACGCCCCTGACCAGCTGCGCTGGCGCGACTTCATACACTCCTTTTTCGTCGACGTCAAGATTTTTGTTTCGGTACGGGCCACAAAAAACACAGGTGGACTCGCCATAGTTCAGAAAATCCTACGTGGAGTTTTTTCAAACCCAGGTGGACTCCTCCATAGTTAAGAAAAACACAGGTGGACTGTCGTGGGTGTATTGATCTGGTTGGACAGTTCAGAGAAGAGAGTATCTAGGCAACGGCTGGCCAAAAATGCCTTAAACTGTATCAAATAATGGAGAATGTGTTTGTGTATATATAAATACAAAAGGTAGAACAATAACAGTCCACTGACGCCATCTATAGCGCCTAAACTACTTTCCAAAACCCACGTGGAGTTTTTTCAAACCCATGTGGACTCCCCATTGTTAAAAAAGCGTGTGGTTCTCCGTGAATATAGAAGAATGCATGGGAACTTCACAAATGCTTTGGATCACAGTGAGTGAGTGTTGGCAACCATAGGATTACCTTCGGAATGCATTCAGCGGTCAATCTTGAGGCTGAAGTCCACGTATCCAACGCCTTGATGGATTGACGACGTGCTGTATATATCAATATCATTAGTGAGATAAGACTCCAAACTCTCCAATCGCAGGCCGCCACTGCATTCCAGAAGGAAGCTCTTCTTTCCGTTCCATCTGCTCTTGATGCTTGTGGCAGCCGCCTTGATACCCTTACCGGAGAAGTTGTCCAACATGATAACATCAGCGCCAGCAGCAATAGCTTCATCCGCTTCTTCTTCGCTTTGACATTCGACTTCAATCTTGACAGAAAATCCACAGACTTTTCTAGCATTGGTGACTGCCTTTGTGATAGACCCTATTGACCAAATATGGTTGTCCTTCAGCATCACCATAGAGCTGAGATCATAACGATGGGGATCACAGCCCCCGACAATCATACAGTACTTCTCTAATCTTCTCAGACCAGGCGTAGTCTTTCTCGTTCCAGCAATGAGGCCTTTGTAGCCCGAGTTCTGCGCCAGTTCGATTGTTTTAAGCGACTGTGTAGCGATACCCGAGCCTCTAGCTAAAATGTTCAGCGCTGTTCTCTCCGCTAAAAGAATGTTCCTGGCTGGTCCGCTCAACTTGGCCACGGCAAGCTTATCACCAGGGCAAAGATATACGCCCTCATCAACAAGCCATTCCACCTTCAGCTTGCACTGATCAAAAACCTCTTGTGCAAAAGGAATCCCTGCGATGACACCTTCTTGTTTACACCACAGTGTGGCCGTCTTATTGTCTTCGCCAACAACAAACCCACCGTAGTCAAATGACGGCACATCTTCTGAGAGCCAGCGCGTGACATCCTGTCTCCACTCGCCATTCACAGGAAGTAAGTGAGAATACTTCATTGTAATTTGTGATAGCTCTCAGTTTGCTTGTACGTTTCAATTCGATCCCCGCAATACAGGAGTGAACATAATTTGCCCCGAGTCGCTGACCCAGGTGAAGCGCGAAATTGCACCAATTTGAATGCTTTTTTTTTTTCTTTTTCATTTGGCCCAGTTCCGCGGAAAGAGCTTACTGATAAAAAATTTGAAGCTCCAGGAGTGCTTAGCCTTTACCATATACGTGATTAAAGAAGGCTTAACCATGCGAAGAAGATATCTGTGAGTTGCTCTTGATGATGAATCAAATCATTTTTTAGACGTTAGACTTCCTAACTTCTATTGAGGAAACAGTGATGAGATATCTGAAACTTCATGTTCAATAATGACTAACACTCACTCTTCTAGGCAAGAACAAGATGTGTGGTATCCTTGGATTGTGTCTCGCAGACCAGACTGCTAAAGCTGGCCCAGAGCTCTTTGATGGTGCTCTTTTCCTACAGCACCGTGGTCAGGATGCTGCTGGTATCACAACCTCAGGACCAGGTGGTCGTTTCTACCAATGCAAGGGCAATGGTATGGCCAGAGACGTCTTCACTCAACAGAGACTGGCAGGTCTTGTTGGTAACGTGGGTATTGCCCATCTGAGATACCCGACGGCTGGTTCATCCTCGGGGTCTGAGGCTCAACCGTTCTACGTTAACTCTCCATACGGTATCTCTTTGGCTCACAATGGTAACCTTGTCAACACCAAGGAATTGAGAAAGTATTTAGACGAGGAGGTTCACAGACACATCAACACGGATTCGGACTCGGAGCTTCTGCTTAACGTGTTTGCTAATGAGCTGGACAACTACAACAAGGCTAGAGTAAACAACGACGATATTTTCTGTGCTCTCGAAGGCATGTTCAAGCGTTGTCGTGGCGCTTATGCATGTGTTGGTCTTTTGGCTGGTTATGGTCTCTTTGCATTCAGAGATCCTAATGGCATCAGACCCGTTTTACTCGGTGAGCGTCTTAACGATGACGGATCCAAAGATTACATGGTAGCTTCCGAATCCGTTGTGCTCAAGGCCCACAACTTCAAGACTTTCAGAGATTTGCTTCCAGGTGAAGCTGTGATCATACAGAAGACTGGTGATGTTGAATTCAGACAGGTGATTCCACTCAAGAACTACACTCCCGATATATTTGAGTATGTCTATTTTGCCAGACCAGACTCGTTCCTCGATGGGATCTCTGTTTATCACACAAGATTGGAGATGGGTGCTAAGCTGGCCAACAACTTGAAGAACATTGCGTTCAAGGGTCTCGACATTCACAAGGAGATTGACGTTGTTATCCCAGTGCCAGATACCTCCAGAAATACCGCTTTAGAATGTGCAGTGCAGTTGGGCTTGCCATTCAGAGAGGGATTCGTCAAAAACACATATGTCGGGAGAACATTTATCATGCCAGACCAGAAGAAGAGAGTGTCATCTGTTAGAAGAAAACTGAATGCCATGGAGTCTGAGTTCAAGGGAAGAAATGTCCTGTTGGTGGATGACTCCATTGTCAGAGGTACAACATCTAAGGAGATCATCCAGATGGCTAGGGAGGCTGGTGCAAAGAAGGTATACTTCGCTTCTGCTGCTCCTCCAATCAGACACAACCATATTTATGGTATTGACTTGGCTGACACAAAGGCCCTCGTTGCATATAACAGAACAGAAGATGAAGTTGCTGAGTACCTCGGTGCTGATAAGATCATATACCAGACACTCAATGACTTGATTCAGTGTGTCCAGTCTAGCAATGCAAACATTACTGGATTCGAGGTCGGTGTTTTCACTGGCAAATACATCACTGGTGTCGAAGAGGGGTACCTGGAAGAACTCGAACAGATGAGAGCCCGTAACAAGAAGCTGAATGGAGATGCCAAGGCGGAAGTGGACATTGGTATCTACAATTTGGGAGACTACAAGTAAAACAACATGTGGATAGAATTTATAACAGAGACGGCATGTCCCAGATTTGGTTGATGTAGAATAGTTAATCTGCCCCTGTTCAAATTTCTCGAAAACCTATACAGATGGTGAAAGGAAATACGCTCCTTGAATCAAATAAATCTGTTAGCAATCACATAAGAGATCTACATATGTTTTCTGCCACGCCGAGCCTTAATAAGGATGAATCTTGCACACTGCTGATTCTGGAAAGTGAGTTAAGTGCTGAGCCTGTGCATTCCGCTCTCATACTAACGCTATCTATGTAGGTGATCGAACTGCAGGAGTGGGCAAGATCATCATCTCCAAGCTCAAGTACAACGCATTAGTGTCGAACAGTGATCCGTTCCACGTGAACTACACCTATTTACAAGATGAATATGGCATGAAAAACATCTACATTGTGCGTGGAGATCGTCCAGTGCCCTCGGAGGTCAACTCGGGCGTAGGCCTTCTTGTTTTGGTGCTTGATTACAAAGATGACCCGCACTCATGGCTCAAGACGCTACGCGAGCGCGTGCCACCATCTACTCACAATCGAGGCACACATACGTTGGTTCTAGTAATCAACCGGGATAATGGATCTACGTACCTCACGCAAGAGACGCATGAGTACATTCAGCTAACACTCAGAACAGTGTGCTTGAAAGAAGGTCTCTCTCTCCTTTACTCTCAGGACATGACACATACGGTTAAGGTCATCAACAGCCTACTGTCAGAACAGAGGACCAGCCCTCTGCACAACGATTACAAAGACTTTTTCATCCCAAAGGGTACTGATAGCTGGATCAAAGTCTCTGCAATGGGCGAATTGTCGCCACAAGACTTGGAGATGAAGGCCGCAACATGGAGAGATGCCCACGGGGAACTGGCAGAAGAGTACGATTGTAAACTCCCAGACACTAGCCGACTACAATTGAAAACGGAGAGTGTTACAGAAGCTGATTCCGATACACTTCCTGGGTTTCAACAGTTCGTGCGATCACTCACTAATTAAAGCAGATCACATTATTGTGTAGAAGTATGGTGCGCGAGAAAGAAAAAAAATGCTCGCATCGGAATAGTTGTGCTTTGAACCACATACGTGCCCAAGAATAGCCTCCATATACATCGTAATGGCTGTTCCTGACCTGGATGATGTGGCATTACTGGATATCAACAACACAGCGCATGACGAAGAGAAAACAAAGAAGCTGATCCGTATGGCTAAGAGAAGAAGATCCAGTGCCAGTTCTAATGGTCAACGTCCATTGACACAACAAGCATCATCACACCTGCAAAACCAGATCAGACGTCCTTCCTCCAAAAAGAAGCACTATGGAAATGCATCATTTGAGCTGGAACACAGTAAAGGCGTCGCCAAGGACTTGAAGTTCTCTTCCTTGCGAGAGCTGGCCCTTTTCGGTTTACAGATCACTGACAATTGCCCAAAATTCATTCGTATAAAGAACAGGGCATCAGTGAAGAAGGTTGCCCTCATTACTATGCCTGGAATTGATGTCACAAAACTCTTCGGTATAGACTTGGACACAGAGTCTCCACAGGAGCTGAAGGGAGTTCCGAATGAGCTGTCTTTTATTGGTGAGAACTTCAACGATTGCATCATACTCTCGGCACCTGGCGATCGTGAATCTATCTATCCTCTCTTCAAGTCCCTAACCACTCGACCATACACCAAATCTGAGAAAAACAGGGTCATGGCAGATCTAAAAGAGAAGAAACTCGTCTTGCCAGACCTCAAGATGACATACACAGAGATGATTACCAACAACTACCCCATTCACCCGTTGACATCACCCAAGGCATCCAGTGAGCAACAGCGGCAAGATGGGTGGGTTGATACTGTATCATTTGATCATGAGGGATCACATACATTTGCATTGGACTGTGAGATGTGTGAAGCCAAGTCCGGGAAAGTGCTGACGCGTATCTCCCTGATAGACTTTGAAGAGAATGTAATCATGGATGAGCACGTCAAGCCGTCGGAGGAAATCGTGGACTACCTGACCCAGTACAGTGGAATTTCAGAAAAGACACTAGAAGGTGTTACCACAACGTTGGAAGATATACAGAAGAGACTCACAGCGCTCATTAGCTCACATGACTTCCTCATTGGGCACTCTTTAGAAAATGATCTCAACGTTTTGAGGCTTCGTCACCCAAATATTGTGGACACATCTCTGGTCTTCGAGCATCCAAGAGGTGTACCATTCAAGTCCTCTTTGAAGTACTTATCCAGGCAGTTTCTCCAAAGAACTATCCAGGAAGGGGAGCATGATTCTGTGGAAGACGCCAGGGCATGCTTGGACTTAGTGAAACTGAAGCTTGTGGAAGGTGGGCTGTTGGGTAAGGTGATTGAAGGACAGTCCATCTTTGAAGACCTTGTTGCAGCTGACAAAAGTGCTGTAATCATCGATCAGCTTAGAGTGCAGCCACACCAAGACAGATTCATCCAATGTTCCGATAATGATGACGTTGTTGACACTCTTCTAGAGAAGAGCAAAAGCCACGATTTGGTCCTTGCCAATTTAAGGTCCTATAATGTGGATCTTGCAATCTTGAACTCAAAGCTTCAGAAGATCTTTGAGGGGCTTCCGAAGAACACAATGCTCATTCTAGCGTCTGGAAACGGCGATCAATCTGAGATGAGACAATTGACAGTTGAGAAGAGGAGCTCGCCTCAGGATTGGACTTCCGAGCAGGAAGAGGAGCTACGCCGTACTACAAAGCACACCAGACTGGGTGTCGCCTTTTTCAAGATCATTGTTTAGAAATATATCGTCATCGTCACTGCTGAACACTCACAATGTGTGATTGCCGCTTGGTGTGCATGTGGATTCTGCAACTGGGCCTGGTATTGGAGTTGGGGTCGGCGTTGGAGTCGAAGCAGGCTCTTCTGTCTTAACAGCGTCGGCCTCTGTTCCCGGTGCCTCTCCCTTAGAAAGACCAGGAATTGAGCTTTCGTTTGCAACCGCTCCTCTGATTGCATCATCACTTAGGCCATTCGTAGAAACTGAATTGCTCGTTTTGTCTGTGGAGTACGCGCCGAGGTCAATAAAGTCACCATCCGGGCTGTCAACCAACGGCTTGTAGTCATGATCAATCATCCACGTTTTCAGGGAGAAATTAAGCTTCTGACCAGACTCTGGAGTGTCCCTCTCATCTCCAAAAGGGGTAGGTGTAGCACTCGTGCTGGATGTGATAGCAGTAGACCCATTCGTGCCTGGGGTCTTTGTTGGTGTGAACCAGTCTCTCCTCCAGTGTTTCTCCTGAGTCTCGGAGCCAAAGTTGACCGTATTGGCACTGCGAACAAGCGATTGGCCATAGAGGGTCTGTCTGGCGGACATTCGATCTCAGATTTATGCGCTTTTGCCAGTGGCTGATTTTTGTTGATGATGCTTGTAAATCAAGACATCAATTCAGTGAATGTTTGTCGGATCCACATTTTCGCGAAATTGCGGGTAAGAGCCCTCAGGAACTGATTGGATCTTGGCATATATCAATGCTCAAAGTTAATAAACAACTGAGAACAACGACTAAAGCTGCAATCATATTAGGAGAAGGGGAAAGATGGCACCGAAGAGTACAGAAGATATGACCAAGGAGGATGCGGCGTTCTCTGCTGTGCTCTCTGGTGGTGGTACCGGCGTAGGCTTTGACCTTACCAATCTCGGAGACATGCAAACAGAACACGCCGAAGATGCCATTGACTTCGAGGATGAAGACGAGCTCGCCGATGATGAACTACCTGAAGAGGAAGAGTCTTCCATCCAAGCACATCAGGGAGCGGGCGCCGAGGATGGGGATGAAGGAGATGATTTCTTCGAGGATCTTGAAGAGGAAGGTGCTCCAGACGATGACGACCAAGATGAAGAGGAGACTGGTGTGCATTCTACAAGCAGCGCGTTGACAAGGCGAAGCAAAGATCAAGAAGATAAAGAGCAGATTGAGTTCCAGGAAAATCTGTTAAAGCACTACTACCCGGCCTTCAAGAAGCACGCAATTCTGAATATGAACGGAGTGTTTGGCCCCAAGGCACAGTGGTATGACTATCAGCAACCATCATTTCTTCGGCCTCTTATCCCACTGAAGATCAACCTTGAGATTGAAGCGGATGAGCGTCGTGTATTCAAGTCGGCGCTGGCACATGCTCAAATCAAAAAGGGCAAAAGAATTATCCAGATATGTAATGAGGAGGAGCTGGGCCTAAGCTCCTTGGAGAAGAAGCGAAAGATGATAAAGCTTGATGAGGACTTAACACTCGCAGCCCTTAATTGGGATTACGAGCAGATTGTGGGGGACAAGAGAACGGACACCACAAAGACAGAGAGCTTTGACCTGTTATGCGACGACTACGATGATGAGCTATTGTTCGATGGGCACATATCCACCAAGCTGCAACTTGATCTGAATGACCCCCACCTCCTATTTGTGGAGCAAAAGAAGCCATCACTTGGCCAGTCTGGAGCGACACCTCTGATCCCTACAAATGAAAAACTTCTTCAAAGCAGATTTAACATCTCCAATGACACTAACTACGATCTATTGAAGGAGAACTACCACAGTAAGATCAGATCTACAATTGGAAATCTCAACGTCGAGCACACTTCACCTGCTGTGAAACTTCAGTCTCCATACTACAAAGTCAAGCTCAGCAAAAATGAGCTTCGTGACTTCCACCGCGAGCACTTTAAGGTGCGGGCTGGTCAGATAATGCAGTTCTCCAAGCTAAAGCTGAGGAAGAGAAAGAAAGACCGTGGTAAGGAAATCAAAGAGAGCTTTGCAAGTACATCAGATCTTACGCTCGCTGACACTGCACATACCATTCTTATGGAACACACTGAGCAAGCACCAATTGCTGTTCCGAACTTTGGTATGGGAAGCAAGCTCATTAACTACTACAGAAAGAAGAATGACGATGATACATCCAGACCGAAGCTACCAATTGGAGAGACGCACGTACTTGGTGTGCAGGATAAATCTCCTTTCTGGAACTTTGGGTTTGTGGAGAGTGGTAACATTGTCCCAGCTCTCTACAACAAGCTTGTCAGATCTCCAGTTTTCAAGCACGAGCCTGCAAGTACAGATTTCTTATTGATCAAGAGTACAGGTGCTAGTGTATCCCAAAAGTTCTTCTTAAAGCCTCTTGAACATCTCTTCGTTGTTGGCCAGCTTTTGCCAGTGGCTGACATACCTGGCCCCCACTCCCGTAAGGTCACTACTGCAAGTAAGAACAGACTCAAAATGATTGTCTATCGTGTGCTGAAGAGAAATTCTGAAAAGCGCCTAGTGGTGAAAGATATCTCTATTCATTTCCCGGAGCAGAATGACATGCAGAATAGGCAACGTTTGAAAGAGTTCATGGAGTATCAAAGATCGGGTGTTGACCAAGGCTATTGGAAGCTGAAGGAAGATCTCCCTACGGAAAGGCTCATCACACCAGATGACTTGGTTCTTTTGGAGTCGATGCAAGCTGGCCAGCAAAGTATGGAAGACATGGAGTTTTACTCACCAGAAGGTACTGTTTCTGAGGAATCCACAATTTGGAATCTAACGAAGAATTTCATCAACGCTACCCAGGGCAAGGCGATGCTGCAACTCACAGGAGACCCAGAAGGCAAACAGATCTCATTCCAAAAGACCTCTATGAAAGGTGGCTTCAAAAGTTTTGAGTCAAATGGCCACAGTTACAATGTTGCCTTACAACAGAAGGCATATGACGAGGAGATTTCACGTGCTTGGTACAACCAACAACAGAGACTGACATCAGATGAGCCAATGGTCAACCATGAACGTGCTCTCAAGAGTAAAGAGGTGAAAGTAGCTAGGGAGAAACCCAAGTACCTCAAGATCTCCAGAATGGTCGTCGACTATAACGGTACCAAGCAGAGAACTTATGAGATTGTCAAGGATCCCGATGTCATTAGAGCATACATTAAGCGTCGTGAGAAGATAGAAGAGGACATTAGCCCTGATGAGGTGAAGATCACCAATGACGAGGAGAAGAACCAAAAGACGAAGAAGCTGTTGGAGGAGAAGTTGGCTAAACTGGAGAAGAACCAGGAACGCAGAAACCAGAGAAAGGCACAGAGAGAAAACATGAGCGGGAAGGGTATTGGAAAGGGGAAGAGCACCACTAGGAGATGCGCTACATGTGGTGCCATTGGGCATATCAGAACAAATAAGGCGTGTCCTATGTACGATGAGGCTAATCCATGATATACTGGCTCTTGAAATCTAACACTTTTGCTTTTCTTGCTTCTCTATAATATGTATGTTTCACCAATGGATGATGTTTGAACAGTATTCTTCGGACAATAGCTTCTCGTCTCTTAAACTGGAGGCGTAACCAACGATACCGCTGGCACCGTCTTCCTTGATGCAGTAAACCACTGGCTCGATGTTTGGGTCAAATGTTCTAGCGATCTTCTTGGTGATCGATTTGAGCTGCCCCCTGTTGTCACAGCTCAAGCCACCTGTAGATGTCACACGGGTAATCGTGGTACCTGGGATTGAAACCATTTGTGGTGTGCAATGGAACCATTCGTAGTTCATTTTTGTGCTGTACTTGAAATACTCAACGCCTGCAAGTAGCGCTAGAACGATGAACGTCGCCTGTACTAAGGTGAAGATGCGATTTTGTGTCATGGTGAGATCGTGGCGCAATATCGAAGATCTGATTGGTAGCAAAATAATGGCACAATTCACAGCATTCAGTTTTTATAATTGTATATGAGAGGTTGATCAATTGATGTATGGATGCTCATGCCTACTCCGAAAACGGCGAGGTTTAACTTGCCCGACACAAAGTGGCAGATACGAAAATCATCCACATCTTAGAATTCACTTGTAGTGGCAAAATGAGTTAAATGTTATATAGAAATGGAAGGAGCCAGCAAGCTAAACCTTCAAGCCATAGAATGGACAAATAAAGACGAAAAAAATAAAGAAAGGTCAAGTGACCTATTCAAACAATGGAGTACTTTCCACTGACCCAGGCGTTGAAGAAATCAAGAGAGTTTTCCGGCTGGTCGTATGGAACCATGTGTCCAGCACCGTAGACCCTTAAAAAGGTGAAGTTTTCAAAGTTCTTCACCTTACCGGCCTCTGTACCACCAACCTTCCAGGACTTCAGCTTGGCCGAGCCGAAGTCTTGAGTACCAGACCATGGCAAAACATCGGTCCAAGCTTGGTTACCCAACCAGTTGCAAATGAAGTCCTTGTCACCGGCATAGATCAAGACTGGCAAACCAGACTCCAACAAGTCGATGATGTTCTTGTGGTATGGCTTCATCCAGTCACCAGCAAACATGAAGTTTCTGTTGACATCAAAGTTACAGCCTTCGTAGTTGTCAACTTCTGCACCCAAGGCCTCCTTAACTTCAGGCTTGTTCAAGTACTCATCAATGTAGTTCAAGGCTGTGTAACAAAGGGATCCACCTTCACAGTCCTCCCTGATGTCGTAAACGTTACGGCCGGTCTTTTGGTAAGGACCGAGCTGGCCATTGTTACAGTAAATGGCAGCAGGAACACAAGACCAAGCGGAGCCAGAGTTGTAACAAGACTCAATCAAAGACAAACAACGATCCAAGTTGGCCTCCATACCCTCACACTCTGCTTCAGGAAGAACAGCTGGCTCGCCACCTTCACCACACGCCATTGGCTCGTAGTACTTGTACTGCGTCAATGGGTCAGTCAAGCCGTTACCAATCAACACGGAGGTTAAGTTGAAGTTTCTCTCTGGGTGAGACAAGATCTCAGTGGCAAAGACAGGAATGTAGTGGCCAGCATACGACTCACCAGCAATGTGGAAGTCCAAAGACTTGTACTCTGGGAATTGCTGGAAAAACAATTCCAAGAATGCATAGACATCCTTACCGGCAGCAACTGTGTTAGAGACCGAAGAAGACGAGTAAGAGTAACCAACGTTAACAGGCTGGTCTAAGAAGATGACGGATGCGTTGGAGTTCCATGCGTAAGGGTTGTGTATTGGCTTGATGTCCTTTCCAATGGAAGCAGGCCCTAATTCGAAGAATAAGCCGGTCAAGGAAGAGCAACCTGGGCCACCATTCAACCACAAAATAATAGGGTCATTCTTTGGGTCATTTCTGGACTCAAAGAAGTAGTAGAAGAAATGCTTATCCTCGTCGTTAATGTCCAAGTAGCCAGAATACTGTTTGACCTTGTCAATGCCCAAGGACTCTGGCGTGTTCTTGACTCTCAAGGCGTAGTTTGGAAAGTCGTCGGACTGAACATGAAAGTCCCAGTTGGACACCTTCTTTGTGGCAGGCTTAGGGTTGGCAAAGAACTGCAACTTCTCAGCGGCCTTTGGGAACTGCATGGTCATCTCAGACCACAGAGACTTGACATCTTGTGGCAAAGAGTCCAATGGAACGTTGAGTGCTTGAGCAGCCTTGTGTAATAAGTCGTGGGAAAAGAGAGCTTCCTGGACAGAGGCAGCATTAGCAGATGTGGCAGCAAGTCCAGCGACCAGAGCAGTAGCTGAAAGCCTCATATTGTCTTAAGTACAAAATTAGTGGCTTCCTGAGTGTGGAATTGAGTGGCAAAAATAGGGGAGAAATCTGGGTACGGGGGCGGCTTTTGTGCGATAAAGAAAACAAGTTGAAGCGCCGGCCGGAGATAAATGGAAATTCGCGACGGGCTTAAAATGGGCAGGTGAGGCCAGCCACCAAAGGCCGCCGACTCACATCTGGCCGAATTGCGGTGTAAGTCAGGGCACGGACTAGTTTCTACACCTTTAGTATCCCTCTTTCTATGTATATGTTAGCTACACACACTTAACCGAAGATGACTTCATCGAGGAGCTTTACACCTTCGACAACCTTTTCATCCTGGAATCTTAGGCCTGTGAGTTGCAGGTTGATTGGAGCGTTGACGTAGTCCTCAGGCTTGAAGTCCTTGATGATGCCAGATGGACCCTTAACATCGATTGAAGGATCAAAGACAAGTCCGGTCTTGAAGATTATGTTTGGGAAGTCCACGAGGTTAAACATGGAGCTGTAGTTCCAGTGTGTCAGGTTTTTAGGCACTTCGGCGACATTTGGGCTGGTTGGACTGATGAGGAAGTCAATGCCTTCATCCTCGAACATATGGTGCATGTATAGCTTGAACTCCTCTTTCAAGATGTTATTTTCCAACACATTGTTTGGACCTGGGTTCGCAAAGTTCAAAAAGACCTGTGTCAATGGTAGCAATGGCTCGCCAGATGAAGCAAAGAGTTTCTCATGAGTTGGTCTTGAAGTACCGTAGATATGCAATGTCTGCTTGAATGCCTCTTTCATCTTCTCATGGTCGATAGTGACAATCTTGAAGTTCACGTTGTTGGTGGTCAGCTTATCCTGGACAAACTTCAAAGCTCTCGTAATTGCATCCGATGGGTCAACTAGTGTATCAGTCATCAAGAAACCAAAAGTAACAGTGTCCCTGTCGATGGAGGTCTTCTGCCACTTCAAAGGAATCACATTTGGGTCAAAGAGCCATGGCTTGCCATCGTTGATATAGTGCTCCATGTAGTACTCCAAGTCCTCAAGAGACTTGGTCAATGGACCCTGTGATGAGAATATAGACTCCTGGCCAGCACCACCAGACAAGGATCCAAGACCAGTGACTCTCTTTGTAGTAGGTCTGATCCCATAAAGGCCACAGAAAGCCGCTGGTACTCTGATGGACCCACCGATATCAGAGCCAATACCAAAAACGGAAGACCCCATGGCTACGGCAGCAGATTCACCGCCACTAGATCCACCCGGACTGATCTTTCTGTTGTACGGATTGGATGTTCTTCCAGTGATGACGTTGTCAGTGTCCAAGTGCATAACGCTCTGTGGTTGGGATGTTCTCATGTAGAAAACAGCACCAAGCTTCCTCAAGATCTGAATGGAGACACTCTCTTCCCTTGGGGACTTGCTGATAAAGTTGTCTAAGTAGCAAACATAACCAGCAGTGGTGACTTTACCACCGTACTTCATTAGCTCCTTCAAAGATATAGGCAGGCCATGGAATGGGCCGACCAGGTCACCGTTGTGGCTGTCCCTGTAAGCATCGAGCTCCTTTGCCCTCTCAAGGCCCTCATCAATGAATAACTCCATGGCGCAGTTGGTAAAGATCTGAGCAATGGCACCTCTTTTTGCAAAGCTCTGGAAAATGTCCACTGCGGTCCATTGGCCGTCTTTCTGCTTCTGTAGCAACTCCCTTGCGGAAGAGTTGGTTATGAGCTTCTCCTTCTCGGTGAGAATATCTTCCAGGGCTTCAACAGCATTGAACTTTTCGGAAGTGTAGTCATAGCCCTCAACAAACTTTATGTATGGCTCGACTTGCTTCTGTAGTGCAGCACGGTATGCCTCAATCTTTGGAAGGTACTTATTCTCATAGATCCCAGGAGCACTAGGGATAATGTTTACAGTCATTTTCCGTATGAATGCTAAATAATGCCCTGTTAATGGAATTGAAGGCATTGTTCAAGAAGTCTTTGAAAGTGCCGAAAGGCCCCTTTAAATATTCACTGTCAGCTCTCCACACTCGATAACAGAAAAGTGTTTCCCAAAGCAGACAACGCTACACCGCCAAATAAGCGCTGTCCCAAATAGGAAGCTTCATCGCTTCCTCGATGGTTATGCAGCCCTTGCCTGGACTCTGTGCTGTGTGTGGTGCGACACGCTGGCTGAAGTTGAAGACGTAGACATGAAGTGAATTGATGGGCGCTATTAAACCATACACCTTCGCGTGCATTGTACCTAGTCAAGAGCATAAATGATATTATCCACAGTTTTATTCCTGGTATTGGCGCTACTGTGGTCAGTGGCAGCGCTTAATCGCTTCATATCACTGCGAAACCAACCGAGCGCATTGTTCACCCTTGTTGAGGTCATTGCCATATACATACCTATCTCCATCATCTTCCTCCTTCCACTGGACATACTGTCTAGTAATGATAACAACATAGAGAGTCACAACTTCCTTTATGTACAACCAAAGTATATCCTGATGTTCTGGAAGTTTGACTATTGGTCGGCATTCGTACTGATGTGGGCATTCCTTCCCTTTGTTCAGGAATACTACAGATCAGGAGAGTTCACGCCGGTGGCAAGAATGAAGGACTCCCTGAAAACAAACTTTAAGTTCTACATTACAGTAGGTGGCGTGGGCATTGCCGGTCTTACTTATTTCTTCTTCAAGTTTGGCCTAACTTTCCAAACGTTCACCGACTTACTTATCGCCCTTTCACACAGTTATTCGTTGGTGCTTTCATTATGGTTGATGTCTCATGGTCTTATTACGATACCCAGAAGGCTGTTGAATAACAATATGAATCTTGACACACAGCTTGAGAACCTCTATATGGAGGTACCCAAACTTTACGATGAGCTCAATGAATCCTCGTATAATTTCAAGGATATTTGCTCAATTATTCAATCGCTAGGGCAGATACCTGGCGTTGACCAGAGTGTCTTCAAGCACCAAGTGGAGGAGCTCACAAGGGAGGCCCCACTCGATAACATCGATTTCAGAAGCCACATCCGAACGACCCAGTACACAAGTATACAACAACTCAGTCACTCAACGTTGTCCAAATTGCATAGAGTGTTGAAGTCTGAAGTGACGAACTGCAGATCTGCACATTACGAATTCGACAAGGCCAAGGCCCAAATCTTGAGAATGGAAGACATCATCGAGTCGAAGCTGACTAGGACTCTTCATTTGCGCCATGGAACTAATTATATTACAAATGGGAGACTTAGCTACCATACTCATGTGTTTGTGCTTCCATTCATGAAAATTATTCTTTCACTTGTTTTACTTGTTCTGTCTTTCACCGTTGTGGAGAGTGAAGTTTTCCACTCTACAAGACTCTCCATTGTTAATATGCTGATGACAAACACACACATCTCTGCCACGCTGAAATTTATGATCTCTTTTATTGTCCTTGCGTATATGGTGTTCTGCTCGTTGATCTCATTGACAAGGATCAAGCTCTTCAAGATGTACCATCTTTTTCCCAAAGAATCCAGCCCTGTTAGTGTGGTGTTCTTCACAATGTATGCCAACAGATTGACTGTTCCATTGTCTTACAACTTTCTCACATTATTACAATCTGCTAAGGTTCACTCTCAATTTGATGAGTTCTTGGGTACATCTATCAATGTGAGTGTTCTTGGAGGCTTTTTCAATACAACCCTTCCCAGACTTGTGATCATTCCTGTCTTGTTTGCATCTTTTAATGTATTTGATAAGCTCAAGAAGAAACTATCATTTGACTACTTTGATGCCTTTGAGAGCGATGACGAGGAGCTGGTATCTGGAAATGATACTAAGAGGGTAAACGCTATCAAAGAGGGTAAGTCGATTATCCAGAGAGAGACAGGTGGGCTAAGAGTTCCTACCTCTTACGAACGCTTGAACACAACACAGCTCACTACACCTACATCACTAGAAGTCGTGGGAGCTGATACAACTGGAGAACAAGGCTCATCTGGTGGGTGGTCATTTGGCACAGTTCAAAATTGGTTTATCAAGCCATCTAATTATGGCGAGGTACACATTGGTTGAACCATTCGAAATGCTACACACACTCTCGTCCTTTCTACACATATAAATATATCTATGAAATGGTTATGCTAATAGAACTGTGGCTTTTCTGGTATCAATGCGTTCGTACTCCTGACTCCACTTCTCATAGATGAACCATTGATAAACAAAGCAAGAGTCAAAGAGCAGCGTTACCGCACTGAGTCCAAGTTTCCCACTGTTGTTGATAAGAACATCAGCATTAAGTTCACCTGTTGTGATATATGAGTCCAAAAACAGTTGAAACGTTGATAGCAGGCCACCTGTGGTATCCAAAAAGATCGTCAGCATACTAAACCCGACCACTGAGCGCCTCTTGTGGTTATGATTCAACTGAGGAATGTACTTGATCAAGCTCATGAAGATCTTCAAGTATGACAGCATTACTGCCAAGTCTAGCAGCGAGATACTGTAGGGTGATTCACGTTCAACTAGACTGTAAGCTGTGAGAGAGATGAGAAATACAACGAAGATTATTGTTTTGGTGATTCGTCTAGGGGATGCATTTCTCGGTTTGAAACCCCAGAAAAATAGCTGTGAAGTCGTGATCAGTGTGAGAGCCAGCCCATGAGCAGAGTATACCAGGTCTATGGGACTCAAGAGTGGGTAGTAACCGTGCTTTCCCAGGTATTCTGACCGGGTCTCCTCATTGAAGAGCATAAGTGACATTGAGGTCACAAGGGCAATGTAGCCGACAATATTGAGGAATAAAAAGTCCACCGAAAGACCATCTGACGATTTCAGGTGGTAGTTCAACATCAATGGTGGATAGAAGGAGATACTCTGCAAAAAAATCAATTGTTAGTTATACCGATCAAGCGAGATCCATTTTGGCTGAGAGATGAGCACCCATCTCTCCCCTTGAAAAGTTCAATCACGTACCCATGCTAGTACGTATGAGGTTCCCAGTAGCTCTGATATCGCCTTTAGGGGCTCCATTGTATATTCTGCTGATGTGAAGTGTGGAATTGGCCCTTTGAAACTTCTGTGTTAAGCCAAAATTGTATTTATGCACTGCCTTGATCTCAAGATATCAACGCCGTATCAACTCGATGGCTAGAATTTCAAGTACACACGTCAGGAGTAATTCGTGAAAGTTCGCGAATTTGAACTTTTTGTGTGGCATAGATTTTGCCCCGCAAAATCCAAAAAATGGGGAGGCTCGGGTCAACTTTAGGCCCGGAACTCTCGTGCGGGTCGCGGGTCCACAATCTGCTAGCAAGCTCTAAACGTAGAGAGGATTTACCGGAAGTAACCAAAACTTGGGTAGCTTCCGGGGCCCCGGGGTTGCTCTTTTCACTGCCCGGCTACCCCGGCGGGGTACGTCCGCGGACCCTCCATACAATTATTAACCTCCACACCTCCACACTTCTTCTTTTGGCCCTAGCGTTCCGTTGATCCACGGGACAAGGAGCGGTTCAAAAAATCAGCCCGTACGTGTGGTGGTTTTAACAAGAGTCATCAACAAGCCCGCTACCTCCTTTCAATTCACTGGATCGGACTTTTATCATAGAGCTCTACAAAGTGTCATCCAGGGAGCTCTTGATTTAAATTCAAGAAAACGACAAGAACCGACTCTGCTCCATCTTTGATTACGGAGGCTAGTACAATCACAGTCAGGAATTTAGCCAGATACATCACAGCCTGCCAACCATCGACAAAAGATCACCACATACGATTCAAAGTAAGCTGCTACCGGCTACATAATGACAGCATCCTTGTTGAGATCCCACATAGCCAAGTGTGCAAGGATATCACCCACTGCCATCTCCCTGAAGGAGATGGTACAAATGGGGCAACACCCGAACGAGGAGTCATTGTATCAAGCCAATAACTTCATCGTGAGGGAACTACCTATACGGCTTGCTCACAGGATTGAAGAACTCGAGACATTACCAAATGGACTCAATGAGATGCACTCGATCAACAAGGTTAAGGACTGGTATGTGAGTTCATTTGACGAGTTGACAAAATTGCAGGAGACTGGAGACCAGTCCATACCAAAATCAAGCTATAACAGGCAAGTTACTGAATCATTGAAGAAGATCAAGAAGAGGCACGACCCAACGGTGGCCACAGTTGCACAAGGGGTCATTGAATGGAAACAATCAAAGAAGCAAAACATGATTGACCACTCTGTGCAGGCGTTCCTCGATCGATTCTACATGTCCCGGATAGGCATCAGAATGCTCATTGGGCAGAGCATCGCTATCAACGATGAACCTCCAAGAAAAGACTGGGTTGGCGTCATTTGCACAGACACCAATGTTAAGGAGGTCGCAAGAGATGCCATTGATAACGCCCGTTTCATATGTGAGGAGTACTATGGCTTATTTGAAGCACCACAAGTTGAACTCTATTGTCCTGATGATCTTTCGTTCACCTATATCCCTGGCCATTTGATGCACATGCTGTTTGAGGTGTTGAAGAACTCACTGCGAGCCACTGTGGAGACACAGGCTAGAAAGAACAAAGAGATGGGCTCTCCGGTGTCAGATATTTCAGATCTGGAATTTCCACCTGTGAAGTTGATCGTCGCAGAAGGTAAGGAAGATATCACCATCAAGATCAGTGACGAAGGTGGCGGAATTGCAAGAAGCGCAGTTCCACTGGTATGGACGTATCTGTATACCACGATGGAGGAGACACCTGACCTGGACTCGAGCTATAACAAGACCGACTTCAGAGCACCGATGGCCGGTTTTGGCTACGGACTAGCATTGAGCCGTCTGTACGCCAGGTACTTTGGCGGAGACCTCAGATTGATTTCTATGGAGGGCTACGGCACAGACGTATACCTCCACCTTAATAAGCTTGACACTAGTGAAACACTGCAGTGAATCCAAATTGACACTCAGTGAGGGATTTCTAATGAAATTCGAAACTTTTTTTTTCCTTACGTAGTTTCAATTCTGGGTCCCGGGACCTGCTTGCGTGCCCGCGACTGAGGTCTTTTAAGCACTACTGGTTTGGCGCGGCCTCTAAGGGCCACTTTCGAGCTTCGGGTATCAGTTTGAGAGATCCCTTTAACACACTTGTGTGAGAAACCATAGACTCAAGCTAGCTACTACGATTCTGCCACGATGATGGGAAGCTCGCGAGCCCCGGTGGCCAGCAGCCGGCCGAAGACACTACAGGTACGAGAAGAGCTGGTCAATAGCCGATACACACTTACAGAGCCACAATGTGTGTTCCCGCTGGACGGATCGACACAGCACACAGGTTCTACGAATACAAAATACCCTGATTTCCAGGCGTGGAAGCACACTTCTGACGAAGATCTTATCGCAGAGAGCCATTTGCAGAAGGGCTATTTCGAGGTGCCACACGTTGGCAATGAGCTTCTGTCGGCGAGAAACATCATGCACCAGCTTCTAAGATCAAAGAACTCATTGGATGAGCTATCATCAAACCTCCTCAAGGCTGTGGAAGTTCACTCGTCGAATAACAAGGTTGGTCAGGGGGCCTTTAAGCCTCCGCCAAGAGTGACTCTCACGGATCAGAAAAGAGAGGCATGGCTCAGAGACCTTGCGCAGAACGACATACCGCTGCGAAGACTGGCACGTACGATCCCCCACGGTGTAAGGAACAAACAATTGTTGGACCAGTGTCTCTCAAAGAATATTCCAATCAGTCGAGCTGTGTGGTTTGTGCGCTGTGTGAGCACGAATGAGCTGCGGCAGCTCAAGCGTAAAGGAGGTGCCAATATCGAGTTTCAATGGATCCAAGAATGGACAGCGCAAGTCTTGGAGTTTATTGAGAAGCTATCACATGAGTATCTGAACTTTGAGACATTTCATAGGGCAACAGAGAGCTGGAAGTTTAAGATCACCTATATGCTGAGATTTGTATCTCATCTGTTCATTGAGAATCTCATGGATAGAGAGAGCTTCAAAGGCTGGATCATTCGGTTCTTCAGAACTTGTAAGACCTTTGAGCTTCCATTGGCACTAGAACTGGTCAAGATGTTTTGGGCATACATCTCAAAGACAGACTATTTGATAAAAGAGCTTACTGAATCTTTGATTTTTCGCTGTGAGAAGATCGAATCATTGAAGAGCTTATTGGACTCCAGAGACGTGGCGCCAACGGATGCTACGTTGAGCGAGGATATTAAGAAAAAACTTCTGCTGGAACTCAAGCAGCTCCTTGTGGAATCGTTTAACCAGAGCGTCGACAACTTCATCATTCCAAACAGTTGGAGCCAATTGGAATCCACACTGCGAACCGTACTGGACATTGGAGATCCTGAAGTTTTGAAAAGATTTGAATTGGTCAGCTACCGTAACGAGTCGCTGATGATCAACTACGCTTTGAACACGCGGGTGGCTCGTCAGGATTTGATTTCGAGCCTAGATAAGCTCTCTGGTCCTAAGGATTTGTCCGCTGTCGTGGTTGCCATGTCGAAAGGCGACCTCAAATTCAACATCCAAATGCTCTTGAAGTGGTCACTGACACGGTTTAGAACTGGCATTCAAAGAGTCCACATCACCATTGAGGTCTTGAAAAGACTGAAGGGGCTTCAGACGCTGTCAATGAGAGACATTGAGCAGGAAGTCCTGGGCTTTGTCTTTGAGATTCCAAAGTTCGGTTCACAGGTCACTTTCAAGAACTTGTACGTCCTGCTGAATGAGATGACCAAGCTGAAACTCTTCAAAGCATCCACATACATGAGAAGACTCATTAGCTCTGGCCTGATCTATATTGCCTCCAACGGTGATGAGAAAATGGTACATGCAAAGATCCTGAGAAATTTGAGATTACAAAAGGGGAGCCAGGCGATTATGATCTTGAAGAATCTCGATGTCAGCAACGAATCTTCGAGCAAGTTGGATAGAGAGGAAAAGCTGAAACGCTCTCTTGATATTGTTAACGGTGTTGATGACTTCTTTGCTGATCACGAGAAGCTGGCATATTTGTCATCTCTCGAAGTTGGTTTGAGATTAGAACTTTCAGACCTATATCTCACAAGTGTGCTTTCAAGGGCCAACTTATTCCCGCTTCTGACATACACAGAGTTCCAACGGATTATCAGCACCGTGCTGCTGCTGGAAGACTACCGTGGACTCTTTGAAGTTGTGACCAAGGGACTCGCAAGTGCAAGCCTGGAAGAGAGGGAGGTAGGGTTGATATGTGACATACTCCTGGCCCACAAGCAGCTCGCTACTATCATTACAGAGTGGTCTACGGTGCTACTGGAGGTTTTCCAGAACTCGAAGAGATTGGACTCTCTTTACTCTCTGCAGAAACTGCAACAGCTTTTGGCTCACGACCCGGCTCAACTGTCCTTTTCCAGTGAAGTGAAGGCCTTTTTAAAGGCCAAAGTGACTGCTCGCTCTAACTATAACAAAATCAATAGATGGCTTTCGGACAGTGGTCTTTCACTGACGCCTGATCAGTTCTACCAGGAGTCCAGTTTGAACAGCTGCTTCCAAGTGCTTATCCGTTCGCTATTCGGCAATGAGTTTGACGAGCAGAAAAAGAGCTATGTCGTGGCTTTGCTTGGTGAGCTGAAATCGATTCACACTTCAGATTTCAACAGAAGTTTATTCGTTTATATCAAGAAGACATACAGCAGTGCTACAGAGCTCTTGAAGTATGAGCCTCTGCTTGATCTTATTATCTCAGACTTTGTGGGGCTAGGGACCGTTGTTCCGATGTTCTTGAGTTTCAAGTCCAGTTTGCATCTCTCTTCCATCCTGGAGCTTCTGTTTAAGGATCTTTCTCAGTCTTCTTCGAGTGACCATTTGAAGCTAGAACTCTTGAGAGAACGGTTCAAATATGAACATGCCGATGTGATGATGACTCTGCTGTGTGAGTCTATTGGCGATAATGAGCCGAAATTGGAGTCAATTCAGTCAGATTCTGCTGATATCATTAGTACGCTTCTTCCTGAGAGTGCGTCGAGCAATTATCAATCTGAGCTGTTCTCGACGTTTCTTGATGTACTGACCCACAATATTCATCTGGCAGTGAGAACCATTAGCACTTTGGAATCGGGTGCCAAATCGATCATGATTTCACGCCTTCATGATGCTGTGTGTGGCTCACCATTTGTTACACAGCAAAAAAATGCTAAAACTTTGCTTTCAGATGAGATTGCTAAGTTAGATCGTTTCAATCTGCCAATTGTCCAGCTGCTCTTGAAGCTGAACATGGATGACGGGATGTCCGATGAAGAAGTTTCAGAATTTCTGGGCACATCCATTACACAAGTTGGTATTACGAGCGAGACTTTGGGCACTGCCTTTGAGCTATTGGTCCCAAAACTGAAGAAGCGGATGCTGATTTATCTCGAATCTATCTTCTTGAACTCTCCTTCGTTCCCATTGGTGTCCATTAAGAGCGTGACTGTTGATGCTGGTACGATATCTGACACGTTGATCACCCTGTCTCGTGGCCTTGACTCTGTGAGCTTACCGGATGACCTCTTGTTCTCACTTGGTGTGTTCTTGGAGTCTCTGATCAGAGCCGTGGGCCAATCCGACAGCACTTCGACTGAGCTGCTTTCTGCTATCTCGCTGTTCCTGAAGATCTTGATCATCCATAAGTCATCTCTGATAAATGTTGTCATCGAGAGAAACACTATGAAGGAGAACTTTTTGAACAACCTGGTGACCTTGTTGAGCACGAAGCTCGTGTCCCAAAACCTGCAATTGAAGAGCCTCTTGTATGACCTCATTATGTCGATCAAGTCCACTGTTAATGAGGTGAATACCAGCCAGGCCGCCATTGTGAAGCTACCGCTGTCGATCATGAGCCTCCCGGCGATTTCCCCGCCAGTGGACAAGGGACAGCCTACGGTGCACTCTAATAAGCAGAATCTTCATGATTTCAGCACCACCGGGGATCTTTATCTGCACCACAAATCACAGAACACGTTCCAGGAGCTGAACTTGAAGCCGTTTGATCTCGTTGAGGACTCCAATGCCGTTGAAACCATAAATGACACCGCAGTGGGGCTACAGTTGTTCGATGCTTTTGTTGAAAGAGTCAATCCTACTTGAATTTATGGATTTTTGGGTAATTCATATGATTGATGCGTTACATTATGTAGTACCTCTATATTCGGTCAATGTCAATTGTCGTTTCAATGGTACAGCCCTTTGTCCCGAGAACTTGGTTGACGGTGGCATGTATCTTATTTCTCAGTATCAGCTCTTCGTCGTCCGTGTCGCCGATCATTTTGACGTGAATCATAACCACCAGTAAGTTGAGGTGCACTTGTGACACCAATAGTGGGCCCATTGTATAGCTTGGCTTGAAGCTGTCCAGATCCAAGACCTGTTGCTCGATTAAAGAGCACAGTTTACTGTTCTTTCCCAGTCCTGGAGAGCCCAAAAGCACCACAAACCCAAGATTCCTAACAACCTTCCATCCCATGAATATCATCAGCAGAGATATTACTAAACTCGATACCTCGTTGAAGCCAATGTCCCTCTCGTAGGTAAGCAAAAGCGGATGGATCGCAAGGTATGATGTGGATATTAAAGTAATAAAGTGTGTTGGATTGCTGACAATGTGGTGTCTGAAACTGTTCAGATTGGATGATGTGGTGCTTGCAGAGGCACTGCTGATACGTGAGGAGATCAACGTCGTTATTAGTGTGGCAATGATGAGAAACTCGTACACGGGCATACTAATGCTCTGGCTAAGCTCATCCGCGTGGTGTTGATGTTTTGAAGTTGGGCGGTTCTCATCAGTAGTGTTTGGGACACCATGACTGTGGTCGTGGAAGAGGCCAATGATCACCTCTTCAACGACATGGCTGATCAGGTCACAACCAACAAACACGAGTGAGACTGCAAGGGCAAACTGGAACAACACTCTGATACGGCCGAGGCCAAAGGGGAACTTGATAGAGCTCTGCGTGTATGCATCAAAGTTTCCCATCACGTTAACGAGGACCACGGCCATGCACCCGACAGAGTCGTAGAACACCAGATGGCCCAGCGTGGAGAACGAGTGGAGGCCAGTGGAGAATCCAAAGAGCAAAATTAGAGACGACCACACCAGGTGAAACAGCGACCATCCATACCGCAGCTTCTGGCTCTGTGAGCAGCTGCTGAAGAACTCGCGCACGGTAGGGATTGGGTATGACACTGGGATCTTCAGTGGAGCTCTCGGCTTGGGCTCCTGGAACAGGTTCATCGACACAGACGAATGTTTGTATCTGTGACCCTTTCTGTGAGACGCCCTTGTGGTAACGTTTGCAGAGGGAGCTGAGAGGTTGGTGGACTTGAAGTTAAATGGCTTCTTTGGAGACTGCGAGCGGTACCGTGTGGGCGACCCGTCCCTGGCTGGTGATCTGTTCCTCAAGGGGGATTTACTCCTTAGCGGCGTGCCCAGTGGTACGTACTTCAAACTCGTGACAGAGGACCTGTTGCCCGGGACGTTCCCACCAGGTATAATTAGTGACGACGACGAATTGTTGTCCATGCTGTACAGCATCGGCGTTGAGAAGTGTGCGCTATGCCTCTTGCCTGCGTTAGTGTTTGTCTGTGCTGCGCTTGAAGGGAATAGGTCCGAGTGACTCGACTGTTTGGCATCCTCTGGATGGTCCTCCTCTGTGATGCGGATCATCGGTGACTGTGATGGTGATTCGTAGTATTGGTCAAACCGTGAGCGTGGCTTCTCCGTCGGTGTTGTCGGCCTGGCAGACGGCCCTCTGAGCTGGTCTGGCTTCGGGTACTCTGTTCCTGGCTGCTCGCTCATTCTGTGGTCTCAAGCTCTCCAATTGGTTTTGAATGTATCCTCACAGTAATCAGTATGTATCAATAGCCTTTCCCTCTCTATATTAACACCAAGATTCTGATCTCCGTAGACGTGGATAACTCAAGCACTCGCCTAGGAAGTACCGGTGTTCTACATTTCATCATTTTGTCGCACTTGCGCGTTTGATCAACACATCGCATAAATGGAGGGGCCTTCTTCTTCTGATCTGTATACACTGCTATAATTTTCTCCGACCAACTTGGTTCATCTTCCCCAGCTATTAGATCAGCCAAATGGTGTACAGCTGTTCTTTCCTGCCATCGTGATATGCCGGTCCTACTGGGTGCGCTTCAAAAGATTTGCAACTCCACCGCTGATATGGCGGCGTAACAGGTTGATCACGTCTTTTTCTTTTCTTTTAACTTATGTGGTATAAACCTCTATACAAAAAATTGACCATCATATATATCTCCAACATATGAATATGAGCTGTGTATGAATGAATTATCCTCAAGGGTCAAAAAGTCGTAAGCCGGATCAATATTTTGAACGGGCTACAAAAAAGAGCACAACGACATCTGCAGGATTCGAACCTGCGCGGGTAAACCCAAAAGATTTCTAATCTTTCGCCTTAACCACTCGGCCAAGATGCCTTGTATAGGTTCACTATGTCTGACTAAGCGACCCTCGGATAGCGATGAATTCCGGGATTCTGGTTCGGACACGACCAGTTTTTTGGACCAAGGGGGCACATTGAAGCCTCTCCGTCAGCGGAGAGATATACAGGAACATCACTAGTTCCTCTATGGTAACAGAAGATGTGCAAGAAAGCGAGCAACAGTGAAATTTTATACTAAAGATATATTACGCTGGATCGCTTACTCAAAAAAAAAAAGAAAAGATGCGCGAGTTCGAACCTAGGCCTAGTTCAAATGATTATAAGATCGGGAATTATAATTGAGGTGACGAATTTTGAATCTTGATATATATATATATGTACAGATCATCATCATAAATTGAGAATGAGAACTGGCCACTGGCCCACTGCCATGCACAGAAACCCACAACCAGGGCTTCACCCAGGTCCCACGGTATACAGGGGCAACCTATAGCCATGATTCTAATATAAGTCGAGGCCTGCATTCTCCGAAAATGGACAGATCGAGTCCACATGCAAGGGAAACAGCGTGCGTCAGTTTTTAAAGTACAATAATCCATTAAACTTCTAGTGAAAGCGACCCTGAAGAGTCGCAACATGATTTTGTGTGTGATGATCGTTTCTCTATCTCTTCTCCACAACAAAGTAGTGCAATGCGACGTATCCAACGATGATGAAGCCGACAAACCAGAGTCCCAAGCTGATCATGTCAGGGATCAAATCAGCTACATTGAAGCCGAAGGTTGACAAGATCGTAGCACCAGGGATCTCAATGGACAATCCAAACTTCTTCTCTCTCAGAGTCAAAGACTTGACTTCATTCACAGCTAATGCTTCGTAGCCATAGTGGAACATACTCAGGTACTGCAAGTAGCCGAACTTCAAACTGTCTCTGTTAATAAACAACCCAGAGAAGAGCAAGGAGAAGAGCAAAGTGAGCACTGCAATCAAAGTGGCATTACCAGAGTCCTTGATGACAATACCGATAATCAAGATCTCAACCGCAACGGCCAAGTTAAACAGGATCAGAATCAGCACACACTTGATGAACCCATTCTCCTCCCAGTTCAATCCTATCAGTGGATAGGCAACCGTGGCGAGAACCACTGGTGGAAAAACACGAAGTGGTAACACATCACAGAGGATCTTAGAAATGTAATAACTCAATGGATGGTAGTAGTTGTTTGAACGTTCCTTCAAGAAGATGATCCTCTCCATGGAGAACGAGTGTAAACCTGTCAGAGTTGAGAACCCGAAAAAAGACAAAAAGAAGAAGAATAACCCCAATCTGTTTTGGAAGCCACTGATGTCGTTTTCGACGTTGAAGTAAATAATACCACAGAAGATCCCCATAAACAGTGCGAGAGCATGGATACCAATCAAAAGCTTAGGATTGCGGTAGATATTCTTGAATGATCTTGAGGACAAGATGACCAGCTGAGATAGGAAACTGGCTCTCTGATAGTTGCCCTTGAAAACGAGCTCTGTTGCATTCACCTTGGCTGCTTCGATGTCACCCATCAACAGATCACTCAGCGAAGAGTTACGAAATATTTCAATGATCTTCTTGTTTGTAGCAGGACCACTACCAGTCTTGCCAATAATCTCACTTTCATCTCTGTGTACGGCATAGTGTTCCCATTCTCTTTGAAGATCACTTGCACTGCTTGAGCTTCTTGGACGATGGATGTCATCTTCAGGGTCTTCTTCGAAGTCAGCGTTCTCCTCATCGACGCCAGCAATCTCTAAATGAGAAGTCTTCTTCATTTTCTGTTGCTTGTCTTCAAAAGTGATGTCAATCAAGTAGTCGGCAATATTGTAGCCCTTCGGGCATTTGTACCCATTTCTGTAGAAGAACTCGTTGCACTGGATCATCTCTCCAGAGTATACCATCTCCCCATTGGCCAACAAGATCAAATTGTCAAACAAAGACACAATGTTTGATCTTGGCTGATGAATTGTGAAGATTAAAGTTCTCTGGTAATCTCTTGAGAGTCTGACGAGACACTCCACAACGTTCGAAGCGTTGTTAGAATCTAAACCGGAAGTTGGCTCATCCAAGAAAAGGATTGGAGGAGACGTGACAAGTTCACAGGCGATGGAAACACGTCTCTTCTCACCTCCAGAGATACCTCTCTCAAAGTCTGAGCCAATGATTCTGTCCTTGATGTGGAGAATACGGAGTTGCTTGAGCACCTCGTATACTCTCTTCTCCTTGTTCTGAATACTCATTGTTCTTGGAAGCCTCAAAAGAGCGCTGTTCAATACGGTTTCATACACGGTGAGGGTATGCAGTAAGTAGTCCTCCTGGTCAACAAATCCAATAATCTTCTTCAGATCGTGTCTCGAAATTCTGTTACCATTAACCATGATCTCACCCGTGATGACACCACTCTTGTTCTTCTGTGCCAAAATATCCAGCAGTGTGGTCTTTCCAGCACCTGAGCCACCCATAATCGCAAGCATTTGGCACGGCTTGACGATACCGGAAACGTTGTTCAAGATCTTTCTGCCGTTTACAGAATAGGAAACATTGCTGAAAGTCAATGTTGCAGGAGCGTAGCCCAAAAGTGAAGATTCGTCATCGCCGTCGTCTCCTCCATCGAGTTCTATGGCACCAACTTTGAAAAGAGGCGATTTGGAGATTAGGAAACCTGAAATTGCCAGAACTCCCAACAACATCCCCATTACCAGAGCACTCAGGAGAATAGACTTGAGAGAGGCATTAGGCTTCCTTGGTATCTCGTATCCTGGGATCTCACTTACATGGACACACTCGCCAGAGGCACAGTGCAGGGTGATGTAATTGTCACCAAAGACGGACTTGATGAGATCGTTCATACTTGGCTCCGAGAATCTGCAGTCGCTCTTGGCTAAGTCACACGTGAAGTCACCAGGACCAGTGATTGTCTCTGTCAAGAAGTCAGAAATGTCAATGGATCCAGACTCACCACAGAGCATTCTCCCAGGAACACACTTACACGATATGTCCTTACATTTGTACTCCGATGTGTTTGTCTTCAAGTTGTGTCCAAACTCACATGTGTTCAAGTCGCAATAGAAACTCTCCTTCTCGGCGATCCAGAACTGGAAATTACACGTTGAGCTCTGCTTGTCACAGCTGAACGTTACTTGTGGTTTCTTGCCGTTCAATATGTCTACGATCTTCTTGTTCGTAACATCACACATCTGGTGGAATTTCTTCACGATCATTCCGTTCTGGTAGCACGTACCTTGCATACCCTCCGGCACAAACTGATCGCACACAGAGTCCTTCAAACATACGTTACAGTTGATACCACCCCATCCGTCGTCACACTTACACGAGTCGCCCTCTCTGACGGGTCTCTTGTTACCTCCGTTGCTGCTATCGTTGCTGAGAGAACCACACAACGGTTCAGCACAATCCTGCCCCCCAAATCCCTCAATACAGTCACATTGCCCGTTGAACTCGTTACACATGGAGAACTGCTTGCACTCGAAGGCGGGTAGCATACAGTTAAAGCACGGAGGGCACTTGTCATCGTCCGCAGCACCGAGGTAATCACGGCGGTCCAATAGGGGCACGGGGTTGTAGAGCGACTCCGTGGCGCAGGCGCCCCGCATCCAAAGAAGCGTCACTGCTGACAGTGCTAGGACATCGAGTCTCATACTTGCTTGATCTTTCTCTTGTTTGCTTGTTGGGGTGCGCTCTTGTGGTGGTAATTGCTATATCTCACAGGTCCGTGTGTGTGGCGGCCGGCGCTAGTTTCTGATACGACAAGGCAACCAATCTGTCGCTGAGAAATTGGCAGTCCAAAGAAATGCTGTGTGTATCTGTGTCTCTGCTGGTGCGAGGCAGCAGAGTCGGCGATTATAATCCGTCAGCTTTAGTTAACAAATTAAGCTTGGGAGACGAGGCGGAGAAATGAAATGGGTTTGACTCCCCCAGTGTTTCGCGACGATACCTTATCAGGGGATCAATTGGGCGCATATATCTCTCTCTATGGTTGTAGCTATTGATCCTTTAGCTCAAATATTTATCATGAGAGTCTATATGCTGAATAGCTCTGATACACACAACCCAGGTCACTCATACAGTGGAATCTCCAGGTATTCCAGGATGAAAACCGCAAAGAGCATGTTCCAGTGGTGCACGGCGTTGATGTCCACATGTGTAAAGTCATCCTCAATGGTGTGCCATACCCGAGGGAACCTGCTAGTTATCATGTGTAGGATTGGGATCCCAGACCTCAGGAACGGAAGGTGGTCGTCCCCTATGAGTCCATAGAACTCCCTTTTGAAATGCTCTGTCGGTGGTGCCAAAAACTCATGCCCTGAAGGGAATAATCCGGGGTAGACTTGACCCAATCGTCTTTCTAGACTAGAGAGTTCTGCGTATGAAGAGTGACTCTGTGGAAAGTAACTTGGTACGTAATTGGTATCTTCCGCTCCCAATAGGTCTAGTAGCACAAGAGTCTCAATGGATCCCAGAGTTCCCTGCTCCTTCCACTTAGAATGTAGGTGCTTAGCCCCATAGATAGAATCGTCATCAGTCCAGCTCTCCAGGGCTTCTTCGCCATCAAAAAAAACAATCTTGATACCCATTTCGACGTCAAGCTCCTCGCCTAGGAGATCAGCACTCGTCAAAGTAGGTGATAAAAAGTCTGCAATGTCCAGGAGAATACAGCAAGACACTGCAGAATCAATGGCCCCAATGAACCCCTCAGGTGAGATTTTGGAATCATAGTGGGCAGATATCACAAAGTATCTCATCCCGGAGGATGTGTCTCCCTGGGGACTCCATGTTGCCACTATATTGGTGAAGTTGAGCCCTTGTTCTTCAAACACGTCTTCCTCAACAGCCCACTGCGTATCGTATTCCCTCGATATATTGACAAAATGTGCCTTGATGTACTCTCTGATCCACAATGATCCGTCTGTCCCGGGTACGCGCGTTCTGTTGAAGTTGGCCAAATGGTTTGCATTATCTTCAGGATCTAAGGACAGTCTCTTGCCAATAGGAGTGTCAGCGAGTTTTCGGAGCGAGGCATGTGAGAGTTCTGTGTAAGCCAGCCCTGATTGTACCAGGAAGGACGCCCATATAGTAACCCAAGCCCAGGCTGCGTGTATCAGCATTATCTGGTTATGATTAGATGGATAAGTTCCCAGATCCGCAGTCTCATGTTTATAGCCCCGTGCAATTCTTCCAACGCTTCCATCGCTCTTCCCTTTCGTACCCCGGAAGAACGCGAAACTAGATAATCATATATAGGCACATTCCTCTACCGGCTTGGTATAGCAAAGCTCCATCAATACTAGCAAGAGCACTCAGTGGCATATAAGCAGGGTCAAGGGAGCCTATAGAAATGTCGGCGCAGCGTTCGGTGAGTGAAGAGGCGACTCCGGTCGAGGAGCAGATCTCCATTCGCACCGTTCCGGAGAGCATTACTACCACCACATCGGATCATCAAGGACAGCAACAACAACAACCGCTGACGGGGCTGGTGGGCCCTTCTGAATCACAGGATGTGGATAGTATGTCCAAAAGTACACAATTGGCATCTATTATGGCCCATGCGCCTACAAGACTAGAAGGTTCAATTGCCGCGTCACCAAGCCTAACTCCAGCGCTTCCATTAGCCGAAGCGTCCCCTACTGGTGGTGCCAACACGACCACCAGCTCGGCCACTGAACCATCAAGGACGGCACCGACAGCTATGCAATCCGTTGTGACTACCCCCATTGAAGTGCCTTTGCGCAGGAAGGGAACCAGTACGGTCACTGCCACGTCTGGTGCCTTACTTCTGACTACTCTAGAGCCCTCGTCTACGATATCTAATGTGGATGACACGGTGAGTGTGGTGAATCCTGAAGCCTCAAGACCGTCTTCTTTAGTCAATGCTGGCGCTATCAATGGCATAGACGGGCCGTCGATCTTGCCTACGAGGGGAGTACAGCTGGATAAGACGATAACTGCAACTACAACTCACTCAATCCCATTAGCCATCAACAGAAACCCACATGCCTCATCGGGCACAACAACACACTACCGATTTGAGGACGATAACATCTCACAGATAAGTACATCTTCCTTAGCGACCTCTTTCTCCAAGAGTTTTCTCTTTGGCTTCCTCAACAACAAGCAGAAGGATCCCAAGGGCAGTGGCCTGCTATCCAAGGAGTACTGGATGAAAGATGAGACTTCTACCGAATGCTTCATCTGCGGTCGCCTCTTCACCACGTTCAGAAGAAAGCACCACTGCAGGATTTGCGGTCAGATCTTTTGCAGTGCTTGTACGACACTCATCTCTGGTGAGAAGTTCAACCATAACGGTAAAATGAGAACATGTAAGACCTGTCTGAGCTTCGCCAACGACTACAATGACTCAAGTGATGAGTCCTCCATCTTGGACGAAAGTTATGCGGATCGCACACAGACTCAGGACATTGCAACAGCAGTCAGCAACACTTTAGACGAGATTGAACCCTTTCCTGACACTCCTGTGAATGACGAGAAGCACTTCCACACGGTTCCAACTCCTCCACCACGCTTGGCGATTCCAGCTACTAGAAACGGAGAGTCCGTGGAGATCCCAGTTTCAAGGTCTTTTAACTCCAAATCTGCGTTCCTACACACCACAAGCTTTGGAAGAAGAAAAACATTTGACCGATCTAATCAGCATCCTGGGTTCTACCGTAACATGGAGGATGGAGCAGTGAGTGGCACCATTGTCAACAACAGTGCTTCCAACACGTCCATAAATGCTGGTAACTTCCCTGTGCCTCTTCCAGATTCATCGACGTTTGCAGACTACGTCAAGTCCCATCGTTTCAGTGGTGCATTCAACTTCAACAACGAGACCACTATGGAGGACCCAGACAGACACAATGAGGCCATTTCACACGATCAGCAGTACTCTGACTCCGAGGATGAGATTTCGATGTCCATCTACGCCGCGCTACACTTGGACCGCTCAGACGCTCCAGATACATCCACCGCTGAGCACAAGCCCCGTATTGCCAGAAGCAACACTAGATCTATGGAAAGGGCTCAGGCGTCGCTGTATCGTATGAGAAACAAAAGAAAGAGCAAGAGTGGGAGTCGTCCTCAAATTGGCCTTGCATACTCTCACTCCTACTTGGCTGATATCAGTGGGTCTGCCATTGATATAATTGGTAGGGATGACTCCAGACAAGAGGGTTCTGTCTCTACGAGAATCAAGACAGATTTGAATGAGGTGTGCCGTATCCATTTTGAAAATCTCTTGAAGCAGGACCTCAAAGACGAGTCTGTTGCCGACTCTGACCAGTGGGCCGATGTTCTCACGCCTGTGCTTGAAGAAGCTGGGGGCGTAGAGTACAACGTTAAGGCCGGTGATAACATGGACGTCAGACAGTACGTAAAACTCAAGAGATTAGAAGGTGGCAAGTTGACTGATACAACTTATGTTGACGGTATTATCTTCTCCAAGACGTTTGCCATGAAGTCAATGCCAAAGGAGATCAACAAGCCTCGCATTGCCCTCATCATGTTTCCATTGGAGTACATGAAGTCTGGTCAGCACTTTATGAGCCTGGAGCCTGTTATAAACCAGGAGAAAGAGTTTATTCACAAACTAGTGGGGAGACTGCTAGCCTTAAACCCAGATGTGGTACTTGTTGGTGCTTCTGTCTCTGGACTGGCTCTCAAACTCCTGAACGAGTCCAACGTCGCTGTTGCTTACAAAGTGAAGCCACAAGTCATTGAGAGAGTGGCAAGACTCACACAGGCTGACATTGCCATCTCCATGGATAAGCTGGCTTTGAATTTGAGACTCGGTGTCTGTGATTCTCTACGTGTGAGAACTTATGCTTACAAGAACGTGGTGAAGACTTTGATTTTCCTTGTTGGCTGCGATAACCGTCTGGGATGCACTATTCTTCTCCGCGGAGGAGATGAACAGGAGCTGAGAAAGATCAAAGAAACTTCAGAGTTCATGGTACATGCCATATGTAGCTTGCAGCTGGAGACCGCTTTCTACCGTGACAGCTTTGTCTATTTGTCTCAAGACTTCTACAACACTCTGAGAAAAAAAGGGTCAGAAGCAAGTGGTTTGTACGGAGATGAGTTTCTGCAGCTATTCTCTCAAAGAGTTCTCTCTGTTTCACCTACAGTTGAGTTTGATCCTCCCTACCTTTTGATGAAAGTCCGTGAGATGGCGCAGAATGTGAATGTATCCCGAAGTGATCTGAAGCGCCTCGAAGATACTGAGATCATCGACCAGGTGCTTGGCGGGCTCAAGTCTTTCTTGGAGCTGGCGGGGATTATGCAAGAAGAAAGGGCACGTATTGTGGAATTTCTCGTGGCCAGTAAACTCAAGCTCTTGGAAGAGCGTTTCAGTATCAAGAAGCGGCAATGGGAGCTCTTCAAGTCTTTCTCACCAGGAATGCTTGATCCGCAAATGCACCAAAACATCTCTTTCCTGTACTCAATGGTGTCTTCGAAGAATGCTACGCCGTGTGTGGGACCCAATCCTTTGACAATTGATTACTACTGGGACAATGACATGACTCTTGGACAGTATGTGGACCATCTGATCTCGTCTGCTGGGAGCTACTGCTCGGATGGATGTGGTGAGACGTATATGAACCACTACAGAACATATGTTCATGGCAAGGCCAAGGTCGATATAATGTTGGAGCCACTCACTACACGGACACCAATCCCACAGAACGTGCTTCTCACATGGAGTTATTGCAAGCAGTGCGGCCACACTTCGCCGTTCTTGCCTATGAGTGAGAGCACTTGGAAATTCTCCTTCGGCAAGTTTCTTGAACTGTTCTTCTGGACCAAGAAGAACGCAGCAACCAATCTTAGTAACTGTACACACGACTTCTCTAAGGACCACATCAAGTACTTCACTTATAATGACCTGACGGTGAGAATGGAGTATTCTACAGTGGACCTGCTGGAGCTGATCACCCCCAGAGCAAAGCTGTCATGGAGACCAGATACAAACGTTAAGCTGAAGATTGAACTGCGTGCGCAGCTCAAGGAGAAGTCCGAGAAGTTCTTCAATAGTGTGATGGCTCGTCTTAAAAGAGTAAAAGTGGACAGTATTTCTAACGACAAGATGGAAGCTGGCCAAAGGAGAATTGAGCAATTGAAACAGAGGGTCACTGAAGAGCAGCAAGATGTGATGGCCAAGATCCACGATATTTATAACTCCACGGACCCGGGTGATCATTTGAAATTGAATTCTGTGCTCAGATTTGTCCAAGATCTTAGCGTGGAATGGGACTCTGAGTTCTCTGTGTTTGAGACAGACTATCTTCCATCGGAGAAAGATATTGCACGTATCACAACCCAGCAGCTAAAAAAGCTCTTTTTGGACAGTACTGATGAGAAGAGCGCAGAATCTGATCCTGCCGTTTTGGCAAAGGCTAGTCCAGAGGAGCAGTCATCAGTTCCCATGGAGGCTCAAGAGGCAGGATCGGATCTGATTCTAACACATCAGGATCAATATTCCAGAAAGGTATCTTCTTCATCTACTGCGTCTATCCTCCAGGATTCTGCTGCTGCAACAGCTGCCAATTCCTCTGCCAAGAAGATTAGTCCAAAGCAAGGTAAAGTTCTTGAAGAGATCAACAAGTTTGAGAAGATGTTCAGTCAGGGCGAAGGTGGAGAGCAAAGGTTGACTGAAGAGAAAACCAAACCTATTGTTGCAACACCTTCCACTTCGAGCAAGTCCAGACAATCCAGCTGTGACGGTGGTGATGCGTTGCAGACTCCAAGACCAAAGCTCCCAGATAAGGCGACGAAATCTGTCTCTATGTCTTCCTTTGGTGAGCCGCTGCACGCTTTTCGTCCAAGATTTGGTATCAGTACAACCGATTTGGAATTGCAATTGAGAGAGGGCCGTCAGAGATCGTTTGGTAACCTGTCCAATCTTACTGCTCCTCGTCTCGATCCCTCCAAAGAGGACAGCAAAGTCATGAAGTTGACCAACTACTTTGACCAGATCCACTTTGAGACCATCTCCAAGGAATTCGAGCTGCAGCGTGAGAAAGAGAGACTAAAGTTGATCCAGAACCGGTATAAGGCTGCACCAGTGTCGTCCTCCAAGCCCATTGTGGAAATTTACAAGGATGTCACTGCTGCTGTCAATGAAGACGAACCTGAGATTCCATCAGAGAAACGGGACAACTCTTCTGTTATCAGTGATACTGGAGACTTTGGGAAAGAGTTGGGTCCAGGTGCCAAAGCAGGAGACTCTGTCGTACTTAAGAATGAGATCCCGCAGACAGAACGTCTTTCCTTGATGAAGACGCTTGCCAGTTTCTGGGCCGATAGATCAGCTACGCTCTGGAAACCACTTGAGTACCCATTGTTGTCATCTGAGCACATTTTTGCCGATTCTGATGTGATTGTGCGTGATGATGAGCCAAGTTCTTTGATTGCCTTCTGCTTGAGCTCTCTTGATTATGAACAGAAGATTGACCCATCTGATGACCTTGAGACTGTGATGTTAAAGAAAACCGCTGTCCATCTGAAATACCAGTTCCAGGATGGTGATACACAGCTGTCATGTAAGATCTTCTTTGCTGAGCAATTTGATGCATTCCGTCGCACTTGTGGCCTTGATGATAACTTCATTCAAAGTCTTTCCAGATGTGTGAAGTGGGACTCAAGTGGAGGTAAGAGTGGGTCTATTTTCTTGAAGACACTGGACGACAGACTCGTGATCAAGGAGCTTTCCGGGTCCGAACTCGATTCCTTTGTCAAGTTTGCCCCAAGCTACTTTGAGTACATGGCACAGGCGTTGTTCCATGATCTTCCTACTGCCATTGCCAAGATCTTTGGCTTCTACCAGATCTACATGAAAAACCCATACACCGGAAATGTGTTCAAGGCTAACGTGCTGATTATGGAAAACTTGTTCTTTGAGAGAAAGAATCTGAGAATCTTTGACTTGAAAGGATCCATGAGAAACAGACATGTCGAGAAGACTGGTAAGGAGAACGAGGTGCTGTTGGATGAGAACATGGTTGAGTATATCTACGAGTCTCCTTTGTTTGTCCGTGAGTATGACAAGAAACTGCTACGTGCCTCTCTATGGAATGATACATTGTTCTTGGCCAAGATGAACGTTATGGACTACTCACTGGTGATTGGCATTGACGATGAGAACAAGACTTTGACCGTTGGTATCATTGACTGCATCCGTACTTTCACATGGGACAAGAAACTCGAGAGTTGGGTCAAGGAGAAGGCACTCGTTGGCGGTAATACAAAATTGGCGCCTACGATTGTGACACCTCGTCAGTACAAGAATCGTTTCCGTGAAGCCATGGACCGTTACATCCTGGTGGTACCGGACTGCTGGTACCAGGGCAACCCACAGACCATTCAGGGCCAGACTGTCTGATGTGGGAGCACCAAAAGAGTTCTCTACGAATGAATGATGTTATGACTTATGAGCCTGACATGTAGATAAGTGCCCTGGCCACATCTGGGGCAATTTTTACCGCGTCCCCACGCGTAATCTAGATCAAGACTGAGGGCCCGGAGGCTGTGCTGGTGAACTTGATGCTGGAGGCGCGGCAGTCTAAGTTTAGGGAGCTGCTGTTATTGCTGTGAGACACCCATGTGCCTTGAATATAATCAAAAGTGCTACGGATGTGACCCAGCAGCACCCCGCTTTTAAGCTCCCAGAAATGGCACTGTTGAGACATAACTGCTCAGGCCCGTGGACAGATAAGCCGCATTAGGCCAAGGTATTGCAATTTTGCAATATGGCCTGGTACGCGCCGCAGAGCCCCTATTAGCTCACCCGCGAATTTTTGATCGCCAGATCGCGCCCTCCCATGCGACGCGCAGCGCTTTGTGTTTGAACCGTGATACAATCGTTGATCTAAGGCCGCTTAAGGCCTCAAGAGACGTTCCCCAGAGAACGAAATACGTAAAAAGCCACCTATTTCTACTCACTTCTCCCCACAAACTTTTTCCCGACACTCTCTGGTCTGCTCAAAGGCATACACTCGTACTACTCAGTGCTCGCCCATTTGTGCTCTCGCTTTAATCCCTTTCGAAACCTGTACTACTGTTATCCATGGGGCTGATACTCGGGTGCTCCACGATCGTGGTGGTGTTCTCGCTGGTATCGTTGGCGTTTCTCATCATTGCCACCATCACCGCGCCTGTGACCTCTGTGTTTGGGTTGGCCGAGGCAGAGGACATCCGATATGGTGTATTTGGCTATTGCTCGTTGGGCTCATCTTCAGACTGTACCACGGGCACGCCATTCTACGACGTGACCTCCATCACAAAGTTGACCGACTGGAAGATGGACGACAGTGCCAGGGACACGCTGGTGAAGATCTTGATCGTTACCCCTGTGGCGGCTCTCTTCACGCTGCTGTCCTTCTTGTTCAACCTCTTTGCCCACTTCAAGGTGTTTGGTGAGTCGCTAGCGTTCTACTTGGTGGCCTTTATCATCTCGCTGCTGGCCTTTGTTGCTGCTGCACTCACTGTGATTGTGGCCTTCTTGCTCTTTTATCCGCATGTGAAGTGGCCGGCCTGGACTTTGATTGGGTCGGCAGTGTTGAACCTCGTATCTGTTCCGTTAGTGTTCTTCGCCATGAGAACTTCGCCAAGCTCTTCAAAGGGCGACGACGAAGACGACGAAGACAGGTTCTCAGGGAGTGATGACAAGAACTTGACGGACCTCAGTGATGGAGGGAACTTCAAGACTGTTGAGAGCTTCAAGCTGAACAACTACTCTTCAGCACAGATTTCTGGTCAAGGTTCTACTGACAAATTCAACAACCTCAGTAACCCGGCTATGAAGGTAGTGGCAGACGACTCGTCCTTCAGCGTTGATCAGTTTGAGAAAACCTCCGTCCACGACTACTCGAAGAGCTACGGTACTCAGGGAAGCAACACTGCTTTCAGAAAATATAACGATCTCTCTTCTGGTCAAGGCGAAGGCCAACCAAATTTGGTCTCCTCGCAGAACTACAACAAAGGTGGTGCCATTGTCTCTGAAGCTCCTTCTTTCTACCCTCAATCCGTGAACCCAGAGTCTATATCTGCTTATCCGTCTGTCTACCCGTCTACGCAGTATGGTTCATCTTACCACACTCAGTCCAACGACACGCTCGGTTACCCACCTGCTAAGGTTTCCCATGACCCAGCGTCTACACATTCACAGCCGCCGCCACTTCCATCGTCCACATCAGCTGCCTCGCGCAATCAGTCTTACATACAGCACCCTGTTGGTGACCAGAATGAGAGCAGCGGAATGGGGACATCGCCATATCCTCATTCCATTCTCCAGACCAACACTACAGCCTCGAGAACACAGACGTCTTCCATGCCACCTAACGGTAACGCCAATTTATCGAGCGTTCCCGACGACATGGACTATGACAACGACATCAATGACAACGACTCTGATTTCACATCAGTGTCGCAGAGAGCTGCAAATCCACACTACTACAGAAACTTTCAGCAGGGCCCGTCTTTGTTCCCGCAGAACAACCAGCAACTATCGATCGGAGGCGGTCATGGCATGTCTCAACAGGCTGGATCATTTACACCACATCAGCAACAAGGCGCACAGATGTACGGCGGTGGCTATACCCAGTACCAGTCACAAGGACAGCCACAACAGTTTGTTCCTCAGCAACAGGTTCAACAGCAGCAGCAGCAGTTGCCAGAGCAACAGCAGAAGCCAGACACATCGGACTTCTTACTATCTCACAACCCAGATTTTGCCGTTGGAGGTCCGGCCTTCCTGAAGCCCTCAGTCAAGAAGACCTCAGTCCCAGTCACCGTCGGATACCGTCCAGCCTACAAGAAGAGAAACAAATCTGGTAACCAGATGGCGGCTGCCTCTCTGTCTGCTGACAGCCCGTACAATGTTCGTTGACTCCATGGCGGTGAGATTGAGTTTGATGTATCTGTCTTCTGTGCTTAAAGAGAGTTTTCCACTGTTACTGAAGCTCTCCAAGATATAGACTCTGGGGCTGGCAATTGTATATGCTTAAGGTGTAAGCCATGAATGATAGTTGTTGAAGCCGGCGTTGAGTTTGGATATATGTTTAGTTTTGCTCCAAGTGTGTTAGTATAGTTGACTTTTTACGTGTTCTTTTGGTTTTGACTTTTGATTTTTATCATGCATTAGTATATATATATATGTAATGTACATATGAATAGTACGTAGTTTGGTAACGTGCAGCTTAGTTATATAACTATACTATATATCGTACGTATGTGCATGTATAAATAGATGCGCGGCAAATATACATTCAATTGGCCTTATAGATATATATACTTCGATGATCAGCACTGCGCGCTCCATGTCACTGACATATGCTTACAAGTGGTCGGGATGCTCTGTTGACGGACGGAGGTCATATTATGTATATCGATCATGGTGGTTATTTCCGCAATATTTGTCTAACAAATCAATGCCCGATGTCATTGTGATTGGTGTTAGGGTTAATTGTGGCAGCTGGAAATTTTGGTGGACTCTCTCTTACATAAGCATTGGCATTTTGCTTAGTCACCGATTATCAAATTCCGCAAAAATCTTGAGTATAAGTAATCTGGATGAAGGCGCGCGTCCATAGAGGTGCGTATATCACGGTGAAAGATCAAAGTTCAGAGCTAGGAATTGACAAGGGCGGTTATACCTTCGCCGGGGGACGGATTCAACCACATAAAGATCTGCGATGAGTTCGGCACACCACCAGCAGGTGGCACATGTGAGTTCTCTAAGACCCGCTTTGTTTGATGGGCGGGCAGGGGCTTTTAGCCATCTTCAACCTCATAATACACAGGAATACTAACACATCTACAGAGCGCTACGCTAAGCCTGGAGGCACTCAAGCTGCCGACGTTGAAGCAGCTGGCACGCTCAGTTAGCCTGGCACAGTCGGGCAGAAAGGCAGATATCCAAGACCGTGTCAAGCGATTCATTCAAATCGGCGTTGACAATAACGACTACGCTCGAATACTCGCCATCAAGGAGCTCATCGAGGAGTTGATGGCAGGGAGGCAGACAGAGAGCTTTGAAATGCTTGTAAGGAAACACGCGATGCTTTCGTCCTCTGCCGAACCTTACAACTGTAACAGACTATCGTCCTTTTCACAGCCACAGGGATCATCACAGAGCAGTTCACAACAAACGAAACCATGGCTCTTCTTTAGGGAGAACCCTTTCTTTGCTCTTAAGAAATTGGTGACGCCGAACGCCGGTGTGTGTTTCAGGATGCCCGAAGGCAGAGGAAGCGCCAAGTTGTCATTCCAACTCAACGACACAGATCTTAGCAATTTGCAACACAACAGAATAGCGAAGCTCCTGTTACTCTGTGGTGTATACGACAAGAACCTGCCGACAACGGATGTATACGTGGAGTTCCCATCACCCATTGAGATCCATTTTAACAGTGTGCACGTGAAGGACAATGTCAAGGGTATTAAAAACAAGCCAGGTACAACCAAACCTGCAAATTTGACGCCATATGTTAAGCAGTTAAACTCTTTGGAAATCGTCTATGCTTTCACGAAAAAAGACTACCTTGTGTTTTGCTACATTGTGGAGGATATATCTCCCGAGAAGATCTTGGCCAAGGTGTTGGGGAACCCCAGAACTCTGAAACAAACCACACTGGACACTTTCAACAAACACTCGAGCAATAACGATGACGAGGACGATGAGCTTATGGAGGTGTCAACACGATTAAGTTTGAAGTGCCCGCTTTCTTTCCAGAGGATGAAATACCCTGTTAAGAGTATACACTGCAACCATATCTCATGCTTTGATGCTTTGATGTTCATACATCTTCAAGCTCAGACTTCAACGTGGCTGTGTCCCATTTGCAACAACCAAGTACAAGTGAAGGATCTTTCGTTGAACGAGTACGTTCTGGATATATTGAAAAACACGCCTGCTGAGTGCGATACAGTGGAGATCGAGCTTGACGGGTCTTGGGAGCCCTTGTTTGAGGATGAAGACGGACACTATCGCAAGAGACCACCAGGCGCTCCTATTCCAAGACCCCGCAAGGAGTCATTCGATGAAGAGCTATTGGATGATATCCACAGCGCACTTGAGGGTGTGAAGGAAGAGGCCACTCAGCGGGATTCAGCTTCTACACCAACACCAACCATAGGTGCGCCGGATGTAAATCCAATACGAAAGAAAGCAACGCCCGAACCAGTGGTCATTAGTCTTGATTCTGATGATGAAGACTTCGATCAAGAGCTCGCACTCCCACAATCCACATATATACCGCACACACCGGCGGTATCAGCGCCTCCATCGGCGACGCCACTTGAGCCAGTGGCGCCCACAGCAACAAAAGCGGCAGCAGCACCACGCACTGATGCTCCAGTAGACGCAAGTGCCAATACTCTATCACAGCCAACGCTGGCAGCCAAGCCACTAGCGGAACCAATAGCCGAGCAGCCACATGGATCGCCACAGCCAATGGCTAGACAGACAATCGGATATCCAGCTGGCTCATTTGCAAGAGAGCCCGTGGTACCATCTCCTGCCAAGGGGCAACCTGTTGAATCGTTTGTCCCAGTACCACCTGCCTGCCAGAGTCTACCACCAGTTTCTGCGCGTCAGCCATCTCAAACGATCATCGCAACAGGGGACCAGGGACCAAGGCGATTCACTGATTCTCCACATACCGCTCAAGCAAATTCCAGCAGTACACACACAGGCACTGTATTTAGCCACCCATCACCAGCGCAATTCCCAAGTGAGACTTCACACTTCATTTCTTCTGCTCTGCCAGTGACCTTACCAACTCGACAAGTTGCTGCTACTCGTGTGATCTCCCCAGTGGACAGCAGACCTCAACTACATCCCAATGGCGTCGCTAATGCTATGAACTCTGAGCAGAATGGTGGGAATCCTCAGATAGCTGCTACACCTCAAGCCCCAATGGCACCAACACTAGCACCGGTAACAGCTCATGTGCTGCCAATGTCATCCTATGATCAAGAGAGAAACGAGATCAAATCGATGAGTATGAGACTGCGGGAGATCCAACAGATGAGAGAACAGATGAGACGGCCTCAGAATTCCTCAACTTCAGTTTCATCACAGGTACCAGCGACGGCCATTGTGGCCCCTCCAATTCCACCTCCCCATCGTATCCAACACCCAGCGCCATCTTCGTTTATCTCCAGTGCGACAAATGGTAACAGTGCTACTTCTCCACAGGTTGCATCATCTGTGATTACAAAGCAACCACCTGCCATCGGTCCTGTAATCTCGAACAAGGGTCCACCAACGGTTCCTGCCTTGAGCTCCACTCTTCTCGTACTAGGCAGAACTGACAATTCCGCCAAACCTTTAGCACATGTGATCCCAATGAGACCAAGATCCAATGATAGCGCTAATCCAACCACCACAGCCGCACAAACGGAGCTAAACAATAGTTTGAGCTCACGTAACGAGAAGGCAGGTTTGACCAGAGCTAACACTACCGACTCAATTCCTCCAAGGGGAAGCTCCAGTGCTATGAGCTACATCCATAACCTGAACACGGACTTGCAGAGGTCCCGGTCTCAGTCGAGCTTTCAGTCTCCAGTGCAGAGAGCTCAAGTCACAGGGCCATCAAGACCATCAGCAGCGACAGTGGGTGCGCCCACTACTCCATTACATCCATCTAATGATAATGCAGACGATGCCAAAGCACAGAAACAGAACTGTTCTCCAACGAGGTTCATTTCTGGCTCTACTTCTGCAAACGTGTCTACGATGTCTTTTGCAAAGAACTCTGCTCCACCAGTAGTCTCTATGGGGAAAAACGTGTTGGGTATCAAGCCTCCTGTGATCCCACAAAGGTCCAAACAGGTGAACAAGACACCAAGTATTTTCCTTCCATCTAAGCCACCACCGCATTCGAATTTGGAGAGAAAAAGAGTCTCGAGTGACACTACACTACAAGCACAGAAGAAGTCAATGCCTGTGAGACACGATGACGATAAAGATGACGTCCCGTTGATCCGCCGCTGATAGGAGTAATTTAGTAATACTAGTGATACACAAGCATATTATATTTATACTGAGATTTGAGAGGGAATAAAATTAAAATGCGTGAAATCTACGCTATATATAATCACCAGACAGTCTCGTTCCACTTCTGAAGCTCGTTGGACTGCTGGATGACATCCTTCTGTGCCTTCTTTCTCATGTAGAAGATCGGACAGTCCTTGTTGGCACACAGAACGTCTTGATGGAGGGAGCCCTGGCATCTCTGGCACTGAGTCCACAGTCTGGAGAATTTGAGCTCGAGAGAGTTGAGTGAAGCCAATGCCTCACTGTATAACTGACCAGCCTTTGGCTTACAATTGATACACAGTGCACCCTGGTTGTTCTTTGGCAGCGGACTCTTGCACCCCTTACAAGTCTCCACCTTCTTGACGAATCTCATCAGACCACCGGTGGTAGCAGCAGCCACCGTTACGGTTCTCGTGTGTGCTCCGTTGAGCAGTTCTTTCGTTCTCTTTTCTCCTAGAATTGGCTCGAAGATTCTCACCAGTGGGTTCGACAGCTGGTTCTCTAGGTAGTATTTTGTGTCAATAGGCAGGTTGTGCTCCAACACGTACAGCGGATCCTCCGACTTTTCGTAGGCCTTTGTACCAGCGGTCTTAATAACAACGTAGGCGACACGGTCACCCAGCGTTGGTGCGGAGCCAGCGTCTCTCTTTCTCATTCTCTCAGCGAGTTCCACGTGAGGCTGTTTGTTGGCGTAGTCCTGGCGAGAGAGTGCCTTGGTTATCACCAGCTGCTGCATGTCTATTCTGTTCTGCAGAAGGTCTGCAATGGTCTGCTTCACGTAGGCTTCGGCACCGGGGACGTCTCTCTTCTCCAGGATCAGCTCGAGAACTTTGGTGATGACGTTGGAGACGAGGCGACAGTTGTCTCTTCTGACGGTCTCGATACCCTTTGTGTCCATTTTGTCGAACTTCTCTGTGCGTGTCCAGTACAGACCTGCGTATCTCTTCTTGTTGATCAGCAGGTAGGGGAAGTACACTTTCTCGAACTCCAATTTGATCGGATTGATAAACTTGGTCGAGACGTAATCAGCAGCTTCTTGTCCCAATTGCATACACGTCTCCAAGTCATCATAACCAAACTTCACCATAACAGAGTCCGTGTCACCGTAGATGACCTCCGCATCGTACTTGTACCCATTAGCCATCGTATAGTGCTGCTGGACCTCCTGCTTGGTCCTTTCAATCATCTCTCTACCAAAAGAGGTGACCGATGACGAGATTGCCAAACACGGCAGCTTGCCGATGGTGGCACCAGTGAAACCATAGACAGAGTTAGCGGAAATTTTGAGCGCCAGCTGACGACCGTTGAGGACATCCCTTCTGAATGGGTCTGTCTCCTTTTTCAGATCGTTCTTGGCCTTCTTTCTCGCAGACAGAAGTTCATCCAAGATGATTGGCAGCAGCCCTTTACGCTTGGAGTGGTTGACAAAGCAGTCACCCGATGGTGCCTGTGTGTAGTCAACGTCCTTCTGCAGTCCAAGTCTTTCAATTGTGGCCTTGTTCAGCAGCGTTGTGTAACACAAATTATGAGCCATCATAATGGAGGGGTATAGAGAGCTGAAATCCAGTGTGGCAATCGGCACATCGTAGTAGCCTCTCTTTGGTTCAATGACAGTGGCACCTTCGTACTGCACATCTGAGCTCCCGTTCTGTTGGAGGTTCGGTACCACAATATCCTTCTCCAGACACTTTCTATAAAGCTGCGAAATGACCTTGATCTGCTGTCCTCTAGTGAGCAAGAAGGAGAACGGTACACCTGTGACTCTTGCCATTTCTGTGTAGTTGACGAGACACATGAGCTTCTCCAGCAGTCTGAGCGGCAGATAAGCGTCTTTTAAACAGTACACGGCGAGTCTTCTTCTCGTTTCGCTGTTACCATTCTGCAACTCTGTGATATTGGAGTGCTGCACTTCTTCTTTCTGTTCGTTAAGAAAGTGCGCCGACACGGAGTTCAAAGTGTACGATCTCAATTTGTATTCTCTCTGGACGAACTGGAGTAGGTCCAGCTGCATTCTGCCGTCGATATTGATGATCTTGGACTCTCTTGTGCCGTAGGCTTTGGAACTGAACACGGAGTCCTTTGCCTCCTGCTTGACGTGCTTTAGCCTTCCAAAGAATGGAAAGTGCGGGAGCTTCAAAGCACTTGCCCTGTCCAGCAAATAAGGCAAGTCAAAGTTTGTGGTGTTATAGCCGATGATGACGTCTGGGTCCACTTTCACGATAAACTCCTTCCACGCCATTAGCATCTCCCTCTCATCATCATGTTCAAATACCTGGGACCCCGTGATTGGCGCACACGTGTTTACCGTAAAGACATTACGCACGAATGGAGTAGAATCACCGGAACGGGACACCACATTGGCGATTTGAATGACAGGGTCGTGCTGTGCCTCTGGGAAGATACCTTTTCTACCGGCACATTCAATGTCGAACGACAGGATTCGCAGCGGAGCGCTCTTGAGCCAGTCACCATCTGGGGTACGAGAAATAAGATCGGCATAGTGTATGTTCACCTCCAATTGGCACTGTGAGATCTGGTCTCTCCTCGGTACCATTGTGTACTTGCCCTTTGGTAATGTGATCCAGTTCATACCAGTGATCTTACAGTCAATCATCATTCGCAGGAGGTACTGAATGTTGTCGAAGGTCATGATACCATCACCAGAGGACTGGAACATTCCATTGAAAGACACCTGCCCTCTCTCAAAGCCCGATCTGATCTTTGGGATGTCCTTGGCGTTGATGGCCACGATCTTGAGAAACGTCAGCTTCTGGTCACCATTATAGCCCCAAATGGATTCTTTCATCACAATCTCAGTAGAGTGAACACCGTGGAAATTTGACTGTAAATACTTTGTGAGTTCAGGGATGTGCTCCTTGCGGAAGTTCATTGGTGCTGGGACATAGAAGTAGTGTAGGAACCCAGTGACATTACAAAGCACCGAGTGGCCCTCCCCTGTGACACCAAAGAACTTAATAGCCGACGAACCATCAGTGAGGGCCTCCTCCGCGTCCAGCTGTTGGAATGAGATGTCATGCGTCGCAGGATCAAAGTCCCTTGGTAACTCTGGCCTCCCCCATTTCTGGTCATTAGATGCCTTAATCTCTTCGTTCTCTGTCATCGTCATTAATTCCTTCTCAAATTTAGAAGGCTCCACCATAGCTTTGGCAGACTTTTGTGTAAAGGACAGTGACTTGTGGATATGTGGCTCATCGATGCCGATTGACTGGAGTGCCACTGGTTGTGAATGAGCTTCATGGTGCAGTTGTTCCTTGTCGCCTTCCTGAGTGGCGCTCACGACACGCTGCTTCTTTGCACCGTTCTGCTCGACTTGGTCAATCTCGACCAATACACGCTTAGTGGGTGTGTCCTCTGTCATATCTATACCCTTCACCAATACACCTTCTATCGCCTATAAACAGAAACGCGTGCTACAGGAAAGAAGAGAGTTGCTGACGCGTCTGGGAGCAATTCGCGTACTCATGTCAGAAGCACAGGGCTGCGTAACGGGGATTATGTAATCAGAGGGGAACAACAATGATGATCTTGATTCTTGTTGTACGCTTTATACAAGTTGAGGTTTACCACTGAATGCAGGCTTGGTTGAAGAAGCGGGCTTCGCATTTTTTGGGCCCTCCATATGTAAACGGTAACTAAGGTGTACGTTTGCACCATATATATGACATATGTTCAAGATCATCCAGAATGGATAACTGGCCCGTGAAATTGTAAGAATCGTGCGGCAAACTTATTCACGACGGCTGGCGGATCTATCAGAGATCATTGATCTGATATTAATGAGTTGCAACTAATGTCGAAGCGATAGGCGGTCGCTGGTGGGCACTGCTATATATATTATATATATAACTACTGATTCCTGAACTTTTAAGGAATCATGTGGCTCCGTTTCATGGATCAGAAAGATCACATATATACATGTCTGTATACGTAGCTGTTTATTCTGCAGCTAATTGATGCGAGGTCCACTGATACATAATTGCTTCCTCTGATCCCTCAACACGACAACGATAACCTCTTATAGAATCCATATTAAAATGACTCACCAAGAAAGAATATATCATTTCAAAATTCTCATCACAGCACCCACGTTCGAAGTTAGATGGTGCAATGAGCGAGCTAGAACGTATGCGTCGTTCGAGCTATGCCATCTGGCGCTGCCTAATGCTCATCATGATTCACGCCTCATCTTTGGTAGCTGATCGCTGGTTGGCTGCAGTCCGCTCGGGGGAGTTCTTCTAGTGGGCCTACATCGTATTGACTCTTCGTAGGACAGGTGTTTCATCAAGCGTTAGAGCCACAGAGGACTCGGAGGGGGTATGGTATAACTGGCTGCCTCAGGTCACAAGGCCTATATACGGAGTGTCCTAATATCCACTATACGAGAAGAACTAGTAGCAAATCACAGTCCGGGCATATGGTAAAAATTCCAATTTGCAGGACTTTAGGGGAACCCGAAACCTTCCTCAAGCTTAAACACTCGGTGCAAAAAGCTGATTCGATTGGATTTCATGCTTAGCCTTGCATTCTTGGTAGTTCACGTTTGCGCATATGTACATCTAACATCCAAAGGGCTCTAGAAGTTGATATGCTTAAATTGGATTGGGTCTCCACAATGCAGATGTGTCTACCAGAGAAAACAAGAGTCAAAATACAAATCTGCTTTACACCGCCTGCCTCGGTTCGTACTACGTGCCATATGAAGGGCAGATCGCTGAGCCCCGGCAGCCAGTGCCAACTTCCAAGTAGTAAATACGCCCACAACAGGGTCTCGAATAAATTGGAGGCCCACAACAAAATCATGTGGATTAGGGTGTAATCTATGCGCGTTGTGGCTTGTGACATTGATGATTGAAGTTCCAAGCAGGAATCTGGGTGTCAGGGGATATGTATACGTAGGTGAACCTGGACGGTCGGTGCACCACTCAAACCAAAAGCTGGAGTCGGATCCGGGAACATTTTAATTACACTTACAGTGGGCGGTTCTGCACTGCGTTTTTCAGCTTAACAATCATTTAGATAGAAAATAATTTTATAGGCTGCGTTCTAAGCTCATTTAGTACCTGCGCAAAGTCCTGGCCGGATGATTTTAAGCTTAACTTCCACCACCCTGCGTCTGGGCGTGCCCCGCCCAATCCGTCAGTGGGCCGTACGTCGAACTCTACTTGAAGACCATTTTTTTTTGTCAGGGTTCTGTGGAACAGTTGGTCAAATGATGGACTGTGGGTGGACCATGGGACTATGAGATGGTATTTAATTGTAACTTGTAAGTTGTGCGACAGTTATTAGTCGATTAGTGTACTGGGCTTGCACCGAACTGCTACTGCAAGAGGCGGCCTTTGGCCACAGTGAAAGAGTTAAAGGCTGACGCTGAACGCACCTCCAATGTCTGCGCTGAAAAGACCCCCTTTGCCTTCTTCTTGAGTATGCCAGGAACCTGCATGTACTAACGATGAGTAAATTTTGGCAGACGATGAAGCAGCTTATATAAAAGGGTGCAGTTTCTCCTGCACATTTTTATCTGAACGATTTCATCATATTAGATTCCAGAGCTATCCTTAGATTCTTGCAGTCTCTGTGAAGAAGCCAAAAAAAAAACAGAATATATACATCGAGATGGCTGCCAAGGAGAACACCCATCACGGAAATAGTACTGCCTCTGTCGAGGCGACTTTGGAAAATAACTCGTCTCTCGAGGAGCTCACGAAGAAGGAGGAATTCTCCACCGAGGTTTGTAATGACGAGGAGAAACAGGCCCAGGACAAGGAGTCGCTCCCACACTGGAGAAACAAGAAGCTGTTGTATACCGCCTACTGTGTGCTTGTCATTACTGCTTTCATAGAGGCTTTTGCTTCGGACTCTACCAAGAACTTGGACTCTTACGCCACCTCAGAGTTTAACGCCCACTCGATGATTGCCACTGCTGCCGTGGTTTATAAGATTTCTGCGATTTGTGCTTACCCAATCTTGGCCAAGATTGCTGACATGCTCGGACGTGGTGAAGGCTTTGGTCTCTCGGTGCTGATCTACACCATGGCTTATGTTCTTTACGCTGCATGCAAGAACGTCCAGACTTACATATGTGCTGAGATCTTGTTCGCCATCGGTCAGAAGGGTTACAAAGTGTACCAACAGATCTTCATCGCTGACTCTACTGATCTGATCAACAGAGGCCTGTACTCTCAGATCCCAGGTGCCTTGACCGCTATTCCATCTTTGTACGCTGGCTCCTATGTTATGGATGCCTTCCTCGAACACTCAACTTGGAGATGGGGCTACGGTTCCTTTGCCATTATTCTCGGTGTCTCTGTCATTCCACTCACTACAATCATGCTGATCGTAGATCACAAGTCTGGTGGTCGCAATATCAGAGGCCAGGCTAAGGTATTGACGAACCTGCCCGAGGGCTCTTTCCTCAAAAGAGCTTGGTGGCTGGTCATCAATGAGCTTGACTTGTTCGGTGGTCTGATCCTTCTTGCTGGTATGGCTTTGTTCTTTGTTCCATTCACCATCACCGGTAGTGCTAACTCTTATAAATGGCACGAAGGTAAGCTGATAGCCATGGTTGTCGTTGGATTCTTGCTATTCGCCTTTTTCATCATCTGGAACACATGGGCAGGCAAGAAGCCATGCCAGAACAGAAGTGCCTTTGTTCCAAAGCAGCAGTTCACCAACTCCACCATCATTATCATTCTGGTTCTGTGTGCCTTGGACTACTGCGAGAATTCCTCCTTTGCTACTTACTTCTCCACTGTGCTCCAAGTTGGTGGTTACTACACTGCTGGCGAGGCTACAAGAATCGACAACTCTAAGAAGGTCACTGTGGACATTGCCTCTGTGCTTACTGGTATCGCCATGAAGTACACCAAAAGATCCAAGATCTTTGCCCTCATTGGATTTCCAATCTTGGTTTTAGGCCACGGCTTGCTCGTTTGGTTCATGAATATAGACGGTCTTATGGAGCAGCGCACCATATTGCTTTATGTCGTTGAGGTCATGATCGGCTTCGGTAGAGGTTGTTATCAGGCCGCCCTCCAGGTGACAATCCAGGCAATTGCTGGTGTTGAGGGTGTTGCTATGTCTACCGCTTTCTTCATGTTTTTCGGCTCTGTGGGATCTTTGATTGGGTCTGCCATCGCTGGTGGTATCTGGAACTCCGTTGTTCTCAACAAGCTCAATACTCACTTACCTGCTGACTACAAGGCCAACGCTACTGCCATTTACAAATCTATTACCGTCGCTAAGAGCTTCGAGGAGGGTACTGAGGCCAGAGACGCCATCTCTCTGGCATACAGAGAGACCATTCAGATCATTGGTTACACTGGTTTGGGCGTTATTGCGCCTGCAATCATCCTTATGTTCTTCATTAGGGAAGTCCAGCTGACTGACAAATTGGACGTTTACGGCTCTTCTAAGGAAACTATGATCAAGGATACCGAGTCCGAGGTCTCTTCGGACGACGACATTGCACAGGAGAAGAAGCAGCTGGCTGCTCTTAACATGGAGAAGAGAACCTGGAAAAACTGCTGGAGAGTTTAAAAGGCTGCAAGCTCATCATTAGATGCTTGGTGCGCCGTATACGTTGGTATAGTCCTTTTTTTTTTAATTATTCTATAACGTCCAAAGGCTATGATACACATGAGTACTTGTAGGTTACATATGATGGTAGGTTATTTATTAGTATTTGAAGCTATTGGACGAATGGAATATAAGTTGGGGTTTTAGCCCTGTATGCGTTGTACTTTTCACCAAAGAAGTCCACCAAGAACAGCTCCTCGTGGTAGATTCTATCACTGAAAAAAGTGTAGAGAACAAGAGAGAAGCCCAAGAGTGAAATGGGATTCAAGAGCAACAACTGGGTGCCAACTGCCCACCAGAAGAACCCAAAGTAACTTGGATGTCTGAGCACAGAGTAGATCCCCTCAGTTACGAGGTCGTGGTCATTCGCACGTCTGGCTTGCACCAGATGGTTAAAGGACTTCCCTGCTGTTTGCATTGCCAATGTTCTAATGAACTGTCCACCGATTATCATAAGAAATCCAATGAACTTGATAGGGAAATAAGACGTTTTCCAGCTCTTGAACAAAAAGTACTCCAGAGCCACTTCGACAAGGGCAAACGTATGTGCCAGGGTATAGGCAGACCCATTATTGATGATAAAAGACTCACTGTGTACTCTCGTTGGGTTATATTTGGCGGTGACCCAGAACTCCAAGAAGTGGAAAGTAGCCAATGCCATGAGATACATAGAAGCGGTTTGTAGTTGAGTATAGAGGAGCGACGTCAGGCCAAAGCCGAATGTTATACCAAGAGTGGCAGAAGTCATTGCAATGTCGGGCAGCGAGTTCTTGGTGATATCTGGGAGCATCGCCATGTTTTGCTGTCCTTCAGTTTCATCTTCATCTTCATCTTCATCTTCATTTTCGTCTTCTTGCTCTGATGGAATGCTCTTTGGCATCTCTTCAGCGCCAGCAAGCTGTTCTGTGAATGTATCTGTCTCTGGATTGGCAGAAGCCATCTGGTCTATAGTACTGCTCTTGCCAGGCCGTGTGGTCTTGACAATGTTTATCGTCTTCTTGAATTGCTTCTGGAAACCAGACACTGGGTTGATGGGCATTATGGCAGACCTTAAGTTGTATGTGGGAACCAGAAAAAGCCAGACTCTATACTTCACAAGTCGACGGCTTCCACAGGTCCAATGGTTTCATAAAGACGAACCTCAAAATCCTTGTTTTTCAAATGAAACTAATAATGCCGAACGCATTCCACTTTGGGTGAGTACAATGGAGCCAAGCGCGGTACTCAGATTGGAGGTGGTGGTAGATTCGCGCAAACGGTAGGCGCACCTCAGACTCATTCCTCCTTCTCTATAACTATGTCTGTGGGAAGTTTTTTTTTGTTAAAACGGTAGTGGGGAACTTGGAATAAAAAAACAAACTGGTAAAATAGAGCTAAGATTCTTTGCAGAGATTAGACAACCCTACATGAAACTACTGCAGTGTGAGAACTCTAAGCCAGGGCTACAAAAGACGGTGGCTTTTTCACAAATTACACCCTTCTCGACGCACGCGAAAAGCCGCAAATATCCGTACGCCAAAGGGTGAAGGCCAGGGCCCAGGAATCCCCTGGCATAGGCTATAGCCCAACTTCCCGGGTGGGTGTCCAATTCCGGAGCTACAGCCTCACAGACAACTGACAGACAATGGAAAGCTTGGCCTGGTTTAAGCTTAATCCATGCCACAAAGCATTATATGTCCCCTCTCTAGACGCCGCATACATAACCAGGGTCCAAGGGCCTAAAGTATGTGGGTCATATGCTATATGAGAGATCCGACAACCAACCGCGGTGAAAACCATGCAAGCAACAAGCAACTCTGCCGGGTAAATTTCAGGCCCTACGTCAGCTCAGGCACGGCCACGGGCCAGGGCCGGCCTCCTTGGGGGCTTTACACTATCTGGTGACTGGTCGCTCGATTATAATCGATGCCACTCTTATTTTGATTCAGCAATTGCCGTGCGGCAAAACACCCAGAAAGGCCCAGCTGGTGCACGCCAGAGTCCGCTTTAATCCGACGCTGGGTATATAATTAAAGTGTACAGCTTGATTTCATCTCATTCAGCATATATATGGTACTTGGAACAGTGAACATATAAATGTCTGCTGCTATCAAAGAGGGTACTTTCCAGGACGACAATCACTCGTCTTCTTCAGATCTCAAGGAAAAGAGAAGTGAAAACCAAGATGCTGTGAACTGCGAGGAGCAGGAAGTACAGAAGTACTCACTATCTCGCAAATTGATGACCATCGCTTACTGTGTTGTTCTGATTACACAGTTTGTTGAGTCTTTTGCACAGGATTCTACTTCTGAGTTGGCGGCTTACGCTGTGTCCGCTTTTAATGCTCATTCGATGGTCTCCACTGCTCAGCTAGCCTACAAAATCACCGCTGTCTGTGCTTATCCAATACTGGGTAAGATTGCTGACCTGTTAGGCCGTGGTGAGTGCTTTGGTATTGTGGTGTTCTTCTATACGTTGTGCTACATATTGTTCGCAACATGTCCCAATGTTGCTACTTTCATTGTCGGTTATGCGTTCTTTGCCGTTGGAAGAATCGGGTTCAAGATGATGATCTTTATCTTCATCGCAGACTATACGTCGTTGATTAACAGAGCTATCTTGTCACAGCTACCAGCTGCAATCACTGGTGTAATCACCACGTATGCTGGTTCATATGTTGAAGATGCCTTCTTGGCACACTCCACTTGGAGGTGGGACTACGGTGCATGGGCTATCATCCTTGGAGTCTCTGTGATCCCACTAACTGGTGTGATGTTCTACTGCGACAGAGTCCTAAAGCAGAAAGGTACAAGAAAGAGAGCCATGATTCTCTATAACATTCCAAAAGACGCATCGCTTTGGGAGAAGTGCAAGCACATCTTGTTCGTGGAGATGGATATGATTGGTTGTGTGTTCCTAATGGCTGGTACTGCGTTGTTCTTTGTGCCATTCACCATCACAGGTAATAGTAACCCAGAAAAATGGAGCGACGCCTCGACTATCATAATGCTTACCATTGGGTTTGTATTGTTGGTGGTATTTAGTATCTGGTGCTACTACTCTGACAAGTGGCAGTTCTTGCGCTACAGAACACCATTCATCCCAGTGAGAGGCTTCAAAAACCACACTGTGCTTATTGCTTTCATCATAGTGGCATTGGACTACTGTCAAAATTCCGCCTTTAACGTTTATTTCTCCACATGTCTCCAGGTCGGAGGGTACTACTCCGCTGGTCAAGCAGGAAGAATCAACGACTCTAAGAAGGTAGCCATTGACATTGGATCTATCATTGTCGGTCTCTTTATGAAGTACACAAGGAGAACAAAGATCTGGGTACTGATCGGTATTCCGTTGTTAGTGCTGGGTCATGGCCTTTTGGTCTGGTTCTTGAACAGAGACCATGTAATGGAAAGAACCATACTTTTGTATGTGATGGAGATCTTCAATGGTGTCGGTCGAGCATTCTACACAACTTCTTTGCAAGTTACCATTCAGGCCATTGCTGGTGTTAGTGGTGTTGCCATGTCCACTGCCTTCTTCCTCGCTTTTAACTCTGTGGGAACGCTTATTGGTACTGCCATTGCTGGTGGTATCTGGAATAGTATTGCCCTGTCTAAGCTGGAGAAGCACTTGCCAGAAGAGTACAAGAAGAACGCTACGATGATATTTGCCAATATGGCCGTTGCGCTCAAGTATACTAAGGGAACTCCATTGAGAACAGCAGTGTCATTAGCATATAGAGAAACTGTGCAGATCATAGGCTGGACTGCTCTGGGAATCCTGGCACCTTGTCTGATTCTCATGTTCTTTGTCCGTGAGGTGGAACTGACAGAGAACAAAGATATCTATGGGAGTGATGATGATTCGACACTGGCGAGTGTAGAGCAGCACCAGTTCGGTGAAGAGCTTCTCAATAAGGAGAAGAGAACCTGGGCGAACTGGTGGAGAGTTTAATAAAATCTTTAGAGCATTTTATAGATAGTCCTTCGTCGAATTAGTATGCATCTTTGTACTCTAAAGGTAGGGGAGAAAAAAAAAGCCTGCACAGGGCTCGCAACGGCCGCCGGAAATTTCCAAACGAGGCGCAGCTCATGTCAAATTGAACTGCGCTGAGAACCCTGGAATTGTACAGGAACTAGATGAAAGTCCGCTCTGTTATCTGTTGGTTATCTACACTGATAGGTTGCAATTCTGAGTTCCCAAGTGGTAAATTTTTTGAGGTACGCTGTTTATAGTTGAGGAGCCACACAGACAAAAGGCTTAGAGAGGAAATACAGAACAAAACATGGGAAAGGCCGCTTCGAAATTGTCCAAGGACGAGCTCTCATCACTGAAGAAGTCTACCTACTTTGACAGAAGAGAGCTCCAGCAGTGGTACAAGGGCTTCCTCAGGGATTGTCCTTCCGGGCAGATCACCAAATCAGAGTTCATCAAGATATACAAGCAGTTCTTCCCCTTTGGTGACCCTTCGGACTTCAGTAACTATGTGTTTGACGTGTTTGACACAGACAAGAGCGGCACGATTGATTTCAAGGAGTTTATATGTGCCCTGAGTGTGACGTCGAGGGGTACCTTGGAGGAGAAGCTCGTATGGGCATTCCAGCTCTACGACTTGAATGATGATGGCAAGATCAGCTATGACGAGATGTTGGCCATTGTAAGTGCCATCTACAAAATGATAGGCTCGATGGTAAAGCTGAACGATGACGAGGCAACGCCAGAACTCAGAGTGGAGAAGATCTTCAACCTCATGGACAAGGACCGTAACGGAGAGATTAGTCTGGATGAGTTCAGAGAGGGGTCCAAGATTGACCCAAGTATAGTCAGCGCTTTGAACCTGTATGATGGGCTCGTTTGACTTTGTTTTGTTGTTGTTGTCGTTGTTGTTGTTGTTTAGTTTGTATCATTGTCAATCGCATAAGGAAAGCTTCGTGTAATCGTAATGTGCGTATATATATATAAGAGATCAGACCCTCTCAGCGGTCCAGATGGCAGCCCTACATGTCAGCTTGATGGCCTCCGTCAATAGCCAGTAAGGCACCGCCTTTTCGGCATCGTGTTCCACTGCGGTGTCCAAGTGCTCCAACTCATCATCTCTGAAAGTACGGATTGTCTCCTTCAAGTTCTGTAGCTCTTTACTCTGCACGCCTGTCACGGTTTCCCCAGTGGTTAGATCCTCTGCTGGGATATCAAATTTGTTCTGTAGGATCCTCAATTGGTCGTTGTAGTGGCCACCAATTACGGTCTCCACAGCCACAGTACATGCCATTGCCGCCTCTTTGCTTATCAATGCCGTGGTGACACCAATGGTGAATGCACCGAGTTTCCACAGCGGTGTTATTAGCGATGGTCTCACGCGGTGCTCAACTTGTAATTTGTTAAAGGTGTTGTGATGGTGGATTTCTTGTTCCCACATGTGCTTCATTATTGGCTTTAACGATGGTTCTCTCATTGCCAGCACTTGGTACTGTCCAGCGTAGATGTAATTGGCACCAAGCTCACCAGCCTGGTCAACACGGATAACACGGTCCAAAAAGGCTTTTTGCTCCTCCGAGAGTGCCCCATAAATGTATTTTGGCTTTGTTTCTTTGCTTTCAGATGGCTCAATCGGAGTTTGCTGGACTTGTGCACGTAGTTGGGAAAGAGTGGAGAACTTGACACCGCGAGGGATGCTCTTGACCAGCTGTTTAGAGGACATTCGGATGGTATCTGTGATATCTCTCAATTGTATGCTATTTATGTACCAGAGCAAAAAAGTGACTAGTGTGTACAACACATACATGGTTTGATTTTTTTTGGCTGGGTGTGTGATGGTGCGGCCATGGGGTCATGGGACGAGCGAAAACTGGAACTGAGCCTTCATTCAGGCTCATCAATATAACACTAATCATTCAACAAATATTAATGAACAAGGATACAAGCAGCGATGGTAAGCAGCTGAGGACTCAAAAGTTAGAGGTTAGAGAGGCTCTGCAGGAAACTCGAAGTGGAACGGATCTTCTTGAACACCTCAAGCATATCAACACCCAGTTGGAATGGTAGTTCCTGGGTGTCTCTTGAATTGGTCACCGGCTTGTTCTCATTATGTGGCACTCTGAAGTGCCTGAAGTGGATGTTGTACACGTCTTTGACGTAAATCCACTGGACCTTAAAGTTCCCCTTCCATCTGGACTTGTCAACCCAGATACGGTCATCTATTCCCTGAGAGTTTAAAGAAGCTGCAGCCCCAGGAGCGCACGAGGATGTAGACGATGAACAAGAAGTCCCTGCAGTGGACTTGGAATCAGTAGAAACATCACGTACCGGAGATGCCATCTCAGCAACGCCACAGAACTTCCCAGACCCATTGACTGAGAAGAACAAAAAGATACGTTGATTCGAAGAACGATTGGCGAATGCCTTGTTCAACCTCTTGTTACCCAGATCCGTCGAGGACCACACCTTATACATGAAGCTGGTCTTGACGTCGTCTTCGGTGTATGACTTTATGACAAAGAAGCGAGATCCCGGTGGCACATAGATGTTGGCTGGCGACAAGACAAGGTCTGCGACAGTCTCACCGTTGTTCTTTGTGTTGTTACTTTTACTGACCACTGGCTTATAACAATAACTGTACTTATACCCGAACTGGTAATCTTTCTTGTACAGCGGGGTAAAGATCTGGGAATCACTTCTCTCGTTGTGAGACGGTGGGAGATAAAGAGTTGGAGATGCCATCTCAGGTGAACTCGCAAACGACTTGTTGGACTCTAACGCACTTGAGTTCCAGTTTGAGTACACTAAGTTGAAGTTGGAGTTGAGCTCTAGGCAGTGTGGCTCGATTTTCTTCCAGATCGAAGGGGAGTCCTCCAACGGGTGCCTGAGCCCATTGTCATCGATGGCCTCCCTTGTCAGATCCCATCCGATGACCTGTGCAACCACCGATTTCAAATTGCAGGTGTCCTGTGCGATCATTCTGAGGTTTTATATTTTAGACCTTGGCCATTGTGATTTCAAGTCTCTTAGGAAACATTGGAGGGATATTGAAGGTGGAGACGTCCCACTGCTTATATACTAAATAGCCTTAATTGCCTTTGTTTACATTTCATATGCTTACGTAAACCTGTACTGCTTTTTTTTTTATTTTTTTTAGTTTATCTGGAAGTCGCGTGGCGGGGTTTGAACTGGGGATCTATGACTGTGATGGTTTGATGGCGCACAGAGCAATGGCAACCATAAGCAGCCACAAAGTATAGAAACAATGAATTGGGATTTATGTAGCTTACTGTGCTTTTTGTCTATTGGATATGGTTGCAACTTGATAAAGGTGCTGAAGATCACTTACACCAATACAGAGAGGAGTTGATACTGCGCATAAGTTTCAAGAAATGCCAGTCTATCTCATAGCCTTTGCTTTGTGTCTTATCATGGTGCATTGTCATATTATTACTACAGAATTGGTAGTACCCAGTGTGCCGCCGATTACACATCAACCTAATCCAGGGTTTCATTATCATGTAACAAAGGATCTGTATGACAAATTGGAAGAGTACGCCCGGCTCATCGACATAGCTTACTGTGTCTCGGGTGTATCCCGAATCAAAGAGCCATTTCAATGCGAGAATTCTTGTGACTCTTTTAATGACACACAGTGTGTCTTCCAGTGGACAACTGACGATATGGACCTGTGGAATAGATGGAAACCCTTTGATTGGCTCTCAACAGATAAATTTGCCACCAGTGGATACATCGCTGTGCGGCATGATGACAAGACAATAGTGATATCACTTCGAGGCACAAGGTCTTTCAAAGACACAGTAGTCGACTTAAATGCCGATATGTGTGAATACTCCTTGGACTGTCCGTTGTGTAAAGTTCACTGTGGCTTCTTCAAGAGCTTCAGGGTGACATGGGCACACATTGAGAAGACACTTCAAGTCACAATGGAGACGTTCCCAGAGTACAAAGTGAAAATAATGGGCCACTCTATGGGCGGTGCTGTGTCGGTGTTGTTGACATTGGAGTTACTCAAGTATAGGCCGAAGGAGCAATTGATCTGTGTGACAATGGGCCAGCCTATGGTGGGCAACAAGCCATTTACACACTACGTCGATTCTCTGTTGCAGTTGGACACATTCAATGGGTCCTTAATAAGAGTGACACACCGCAACGACCCTGTGGTGAAGCTTCCGGTGTTGTCAAGTCACATAGGCGACAGATACTACCACACGAAGAATGAAGTATTCATTAACGAGTTGGGCCACCAGCTGCCACAGTTGGAGAACGTTCTGTACTGCCATGGTGACTCCGATAATTACTGTTCGTGCGGAATGAAGTTTACCAATGATAACACAGAACATTTGAACTACTTCAGGAGAATGGGAATTTGTGGAGTCAGGTTGACATAGTATAACTGTGCTTTAAATTGTCAGAATTTGAAGCGTGGGATCCCGTCCACCGCTTCATCATCATCATCTTCTTCTTCTTCTTCATTCTCGTCATCCAATTCAATAGCATGCTCCACGACACCGGCACTTGGTTCTCTTGTAGCCACTCTCTGCTCATTGGAATGATTCCTTCTGAACTCAGGTACTCTCTGTGGTTCTGAAATCCTCATTTGCATCCCGAGGCCATCATCATTAATAGCCCCGTTAAATTGGAAGCGAGGCTCATCTTCACCCTCATCCTCGTCCTCGCTACCATCCGATGTAACAAACAGCCTTTGGTTAGAGTGGTCGAGTGCCACTGAAGGTTCTCTTGATGCTGTAGCACTTTCCATTGTTCCCAGAACAGAACCACCTGATTTCCCTTTCTGCACAGCATCCAACATCTCTTTATCGCATTCTGTTATCTTTAGGTCATTAGTTGGGTTATAGATCTCAAATGAGACGTACTCTTTAAGACAAATGAAGCTTGGGTTTGTCAACTGTTTGGACTTTGTGTTCTTCACAAACGATTTGAAGTTTTTTCTGTTATTCCATTGAGGATCCCACTCCTGTGAGTGGGTTGCTTTGGGCTGTACACTCTCATGGTGTATTAATGGAATTTCCACTTCCTCAACAATTGCCAAATCTCTGAGATGCTCAACTGCTTCGTCTTCTTCCAATGGCAGATCTGTACCAAATTTCTTCTCTAGACGCTCATCTGCTCTCTTTTTAGCTTGTACCACTGCGCTGGAGAACGATTGGGTCTCCGCGTCTTCTAGAGGGCGCTTATGTGTATCTTTTGGTACTTCTTCAGCCCTGAGTATTTCCAATGGCTCCTCTTCTGAGTCTGGAATCTCATCGTTAGCATGCTCTTCATTCTCTAGAGTATTTTCATTATGTGCCCCCACTGGTAACTTCACTTCATTCATCTCCATACTCTCCTGTGCAAGGAGCATCTTATTCTCCAGTGGTTTAATCCTAGGTCTTCTCATCATGTTGTTATCGATGGAGTCCTGTGTTGTTGTTTCCTTCTGTGATTCCAAAGATTTGGGTGCCTGAGTCCCTTCCAACTTCCCACCGCCAGCAAAGAAGTCCAATGAATCCAATGCTTTGATTTTAGCGGCCCTCCGTTTCTTCACCACTGGTTGCGATTCTTCCGCAACGGGTATCTTTGATCTCTGCGGCCTCTTTCTTACTAGAAAGTCAGCAGAGCATTGGACAACACTGTTGAAGATATCCTCCGTAGTGACCAAGTACAACTCTAGTCGCTTTGATGCTTCGGCTAATACCGCCATTTGCTTCACCTCCTGCGTCTGCTCTTGAATCACCGCATAGGACTTCAAAAGATCCATCTGTGATATGACCATTTGTACCAGCACGGGTATTCTCCCCAAGCTCTGATCCTTAACAAACGAGACGTAATCACTCGCTGTTGTCGTATCATTGAATTGGAACCAAACGCTATGGGCACCCGCTTGTTTCAGTACTGGGTCCATCATGGAATATCGTGCCTTGTCAGTAAACACAAACATTAAGTCCTTAAACACTTGTAATCTCAGCGGGTTTGGTTGATACAATGGATCCACCAAGAATTCATCAAACTCAGAAAAGTTATCTTCAAAGTCGTCAACCAACAACGGTTCTTTCTCTATCAAGTTTCTCACATATTCCACAGTTACCACAGGCAATTGAAGTATCAGAGCCTCCAATTGGCTTGTGGATAACGATTTTTGCGATACAACAAAGTGCGTCGTGGCATTACTCACGAAGGAGCCACCGTAGTTGACACCCATTAACTGTAGCTTATCTTTCTCATCATCACTCAGTTGTACGTTCTTGCCCAGCCAGAAATATATGACTTTCCGTTGAATCTGCAGCGTTTCACAAGACCCTTCCTTGCCCATCATCACTGTCGAGCTCCGCTTTATCACCTTAACATCTGGCTTTAACTTTTCCTGTTCACTCAGTGTAGTTCGCCAGACTTGTTTCCCCTGGATAGTAGTGAGCTTACCCCAGATATGTACTTCCAGTGTCCCATTCTCCCTCGGAATAAGCTCCAGGTGCCTTGTAGAGACACCAGTTATCGTCCCCGGTGTTTGGATGTACGCTTTAGATGATCTTCCAGTAAGATAGCTCTGGTTCGTTAGCAGAAGAGAACACTTTCCCGGCCAATCTGGTGTGTGGTGTTAGCTTTGTGTGTCTGCCTCTAAAACTAGATGACATACCGCTGTTGGAAGTGTACCGGACATACCACATTTATCCCTGTAGTCCGCTATCAAAGACCTGGATGTGATATGTGCTTTGATATTTCTCCGCAGCATTTCAAAGTATAGTGCGACGCGATGACACGATGGTACTACTAGAAGGGCGGTGCCAAAAAAAATATGTAATATTCATAAAAGTAGTACCAGAAGTTGTACTGTTGAGCAGCTGAGATGCGAAACGTGTACATTACGAGGGCAAGCTATAATAACGATGCCATTGACACCGTTTTATAGCGAGTGGCCCGAGCACTGCCCTTACGCACCGGCACTTATCTCTCAGGAGACCTTTCCCTTTCCATCTCCCTCTCTGATACCCTGTCGCTCTTCCAACCCTCTTTCACTGGAACATCCACAAATGCCCAGTCTACGGATATCACTTTATCCAACAGCTCCGCTCCCTGGGCTTCGTCTTTGGCCCTCTGTGCCTCTTCCTTGGTCTTGTACTCCACCAGGGCGTACCCCTGGACATACCCGCTCTGTCTGCTCAGATTCAAGTGTAGAGACCTCACTTTGCCATACTCTGAGAAGAAGTCCACCACATCTTCTTCTGTTGCCTCGGAGTGGATGTTGTGTGCGATGATCACATACCCGTCCATCGACTTGGCCACTGGAAGCGTGTGGTCATCTGCGTTGTTAGTATATTGATAGATTGAATCTTGGAGAATGCCAATGACAACACCATGCCAGTGCCATTGAGGTACCCACCAGAGTCTACCATCCGCACATCATCCATCTCTGTTGTCGCTTTAATGCCAATTATAAGTGGACCTTAGTTGTGTTGATCTTCGCGATTTTTACTCTATGTATTAAACTATGGCAATAGGATGAATGCACATGACTATTTATGATATATCTGCCTATTGGCACTGCCTATTGACAGTTATTTGCTCAGCAAAAGTTCAGCACCACTGCAAACGATACGCCAGGCTTGGCCTCGTCCTGTGCCCTCGAGCTCAACGGCACACTATACGACAGATCCAACGTCGCATTGGCAGCTTTGTAACTCAGACCAACACCACTGGCACATGCCATACTCTTCCATCGAGGCAGCGTGGAGGAGACGTCACCACCGTTGACGAAACCGTAGAGTCTCAGCGGAGAGCAGGGACACGTGTTAGGCAGTCTGGAGTAGATAGAGAGACCGTACTTGAACATCGAGGTGCCGCCGACGTAATCATTGCCACTCTTCACGCCCACAGAGTTGAGATGAAAGCCCTTCAGAGAGCCCAACCCACCAAGGAAGAACTTATCAGAGATGTGAAGCTTGGAAGCGTCGCCGTTGGCCAACGATTTGATAACCCCGGCCTCGACGTCACCACTCACAGTGAAGTTCTGGCCAAAGAACGACTTGGAAGCATGTGCTTTCACAGTGGCCTTGTTAAACGGTTGAAGCTCAATATTCTGCTGAGAATTCTGTTTGCCCTGCTGCTTGAACTCGTCGTGGTCCAAAGAGTTGTGGCCTGCGAACTCGTTGGTGAAGTCAAACAGCACACCGTTGAGCGGGAACTTGCCCTGGAGCTGACGGGTGTCAATCTTGAAGTTCGTCGTGAAAGCCAGCTTCATATCACCCCCTGCAAATGTACGGATTGTGTCTGAGGCGCTGTTGGCGATTCCGTGGACTTGTCTGATGGTACCAGATACACCCGAAGTACACATAGAAACACCACCGTGCTTCAACACGTTTGTAACTTGGTACCCCAAAAAGGCACCCATCAAGTGCTGCTGGTGGCCGGCCCATTTGGTAGCGTTAACAGAAGCAACAGTAGGATTGAGAACAACTCTTCCTGCAACAGTCCGTGCCAATGGATGTAGATAAGTGATGTCCCAGACTTTGCGGTTCATAGTGTTAACGAGTGGGTCGTAACTAACATTCACATCAACAAGCAATGTGTCGGCTCTCTGTGTGATATTTGGGTGCAGGTACCTCAAACCACATGAAATATCATAGTCAGTGGTCTCAGAGTGGCTCGAGTACTTGAACAGTGGCAGCTCTGTCAAATTGATTTCTGCTTCCACTGGCACTAATCCTCCATTCATCTCAGCCTTGGAGTCAACATCGAGCTTAATCCCAACATCACGAAATAGACCGGTGTATTCCAATGTCTCAGATATCTGCGACAGTTGAGTGTACAACTGTCCAAACTGCACCACTGGCTTGTCATTCAATGCTGGATCAACGAGTTTCTCCAAATATTCATTGGCCAAGTCACCACCATGGACACTGATACGCTCCAATTGCACGGGTTGTGTGGCCTGTCCTCTTAGGACATCGATCTGTGCTTCAGTGTGTAATGTGTCGCTCAAAGACATCTTTTGTACTTTACAATTACTCTTTAAATTGCCCCCAAACTATTCACTTTATGAAGCTCTCTCTCTATCCAATGGGATTAAGTCTCGTTCTCGAGACAGTACCATGTGCCCTCGGATATGCAGGTGTGGGCCAACCAGGTCGGAATTTGGCAAACTTAAGAGTGAACGCATACACTCATTTTACACAGTAAATGGAGCTATTTGTATGCTTTTATACCTTATATTTCGTGGCCTATACGATCTCTCTTCAAAAGTCCAACCTCAAGAAGGCCACATGGAAATCCCTGCTGGCGTAAACACCGTCTTCCAACCCTTCGCCCTGTACTAAGCCAGTCGCATCAATCTGTTGTAACAGACGGTCTCCACACTCTTTAAAGCCAAACTGTTCGTAGTAAGCAGCCAGTTTGTGTTCGTAGATGATAGTGGAGAACATGTGGTGCTTGCAGGCTTCCTTTCCGAGTTTGATGGACTCTTCGATTAAGTAGGCACCACCGTGTTTGGTGAATGAACACACACCAAATAGTTCCCAACCTGACTTATCCCCCGAAGTGTGCAACTTAGAGCCGCATGTGGCTAATATTTTGCTCATACGCAGTTCTTTCTCCACGTCAAAGTCCATATTGACATCCACAATAGGCAGTCTCTCTCCAGTCTTGAAGAACTGCTTGAGCGTATCCTCGTCCAGTGGCTCGTCTGATGTGCTCACAAGCACAAGCATGAAGCTCTCTGGCTTATACAAGCCCATATCATCCACAAGTAACTCTGGGCTCTTTATTCTTGTCGATAGGATGATACCAAACTTCTTCTCATTCAGCCCATATCGCTCATTGATAAGCTCAGTGAAGAATGCAATCAGCTCATTGTAGTGTTTGTATGATCTATCTACAAAGAGATCTCTTGGGATCCTCAGTAGTTTGAGATGTGTGCGTATGTCCACCGTCATTACCAATTCTGCCTTATAACCTTTATGAGTCTTCAACAGTTTGCGTCCGCCGTCCAACTTTAGATCCGGGCTTATCGCCAGATCCGTCATCTACCGATTTGACTGGTCGCGACTCGCTAGGGAGTCCGGATGTGCGCTTCCGGCTCCGTATACTAACTATGGTGGAGATTTTCTACGCACCGGCTAACAGTAACATAGTGGTACAATAATATACAATAGCAATCACAGGAACGGCATGTACACCGGATCGCATGCAGCGAGGTGTCTTGGGTTCACTGCCAGTTGGATTTGGTCCAAAATAGACTGCGTAGTCACAGAGCCAGGGTTGGTCAGCTTGCACAGCTGTTCCACCTTCTTGATGATCAGTTCGACGTTAACACGCACAATCTCACGAAGCTGAGGCTCCTCAGCTGCAGAGCGGTGCTGCTGGGTGTACCACGAGATCGTCTCGTCACGCACGAACAGTGGCAGGAAAGTCTCCAGCTCAGGCTCAGGCTCAGTCAAAGCCTTGGCAATCAATAACACATGAACAGATAGGATTCCTTCCAATCCGGCCTCTCCAATCAAGTGCTGAATGTTAGGAGTAAGTCTGAATGGGACGCTCTCTGGGTTGAAGAAGATCGGAGCAGCATTCTGGGAGTTGAGGTCCAGCGATGTGTTGGCAAACAGATTGGCGTGCGTCTTTGAGCTCGGAACCTTTGTAGGCAACATCTCAATTGTGTGAACCGCACCAGACTTACGGTCAATGCTGATCTTGTATGGGAGACGGTTTCCAATGCTCATCATGTAAGTCATAAAGATGAACGAAGCGTACTCAGAGGCAAACTGTTTGCGGAACAACCAGAAGTCCTCAAACTGAGTGTACAACCCAGCAAAGTACTCCTTCACCACGGTGTTTGGAATCAACAGTGACTGAATAGAACTCAAGATCTCCACTCTGATGCTCATAATATCAGGTTTTGGTAAGTGTGGGTCGAATGAGTCTCTCATCTTCTCATTGTGGAAGATCATTGGCTGATCTCGGCTCAGGTTCACCTTCTTACAATAGTCTTCGTACACGTCCTGCAGAGTGACAATGGTGTCACTGTCATTCACAATTCTGATGGCTGGAGACAGAGGAACAGCAACCGGAAGCGTCAACTGAATATTGCGACGACGAGTCTGCACCTTCTTGGACAGACTGTCATTGAAGATACGATACAGTTGGAAGATTCTCTCTTCACGTCTTGAGTGACGGGCCGATGGGTGCTGGATGGCAAACATGTATAAACCTCCGTCATGTCCACGGATATGCAAACGCTTATAACACATGCTGGCCCCTCTGAAGAGATCCAATGATGGCAAGAAGCGCTCGATCTTCACAAAGTGGGAGTTACTATCCTTGTTGAGCAAGTACTGGCCTGGGATCTCAATGTCTTCGAACTTCTGGTGATGGAACTCACTGAGGTGTGGACAAATTGTCTCCAGATTCACCTTAGAGTAGCGACGGTCGATCTTGTCCTCCAGACGGTCCCTCCATGCTCTCAGCTTGGTCAGGTACGAATCAACATTAGGCTTCGAGGCGATGAAATCCTTGTTGAAGGCGACTCTGATGTGGGGTGGCAGCACTGTGTCAGCGAAACGGACAATATTGGCCTCGGTGTTTGGTGGCAACTTGGCGTCCTTTGGGTTGGACAGTCTGCTGCTGAAAGAGATACCATCGTTCAACAGTGCCACAATCAATCTGTAGGCGTCCTCATCGGCAGAGCTCTTGAATCTGTTCATGATCTGGTCGACCAGAGACTCCAAAGACAAGGCTAAAAGCGGATAGGCGGTCTTCAAAATACCCATAATCTCATCAACGTACTCCCATGGTTGTCTGTTCCCACCGTTCGCAGCAGAACCATCAGCACTGCCGGTTGGATTACCGTTAGCGCCAGCAGCCTGCGCCGGAGTAGCAGTGGCACCAGTGTTAGCACCACCGGTGGAGTTGCTACCAGCAGGGTTACCAGCGGAGTTGGCACCATTAGCGTTGCTTTGGCGGCTGGCCACAGCCATAGCCTGTCTCTGGATCACAGAGAAGTCTTCCTTGGTAGTACGCAGCTGGAAATGCAATGCCTGTGGATACGTCTTTGCGATTCTGATCAAGATCTGACGCACCAGCTTGGCCTCCTTGTGCGACAACGACGTCAGCAACTGAGGGATGAAAGTGATCCAATACCACACTGGCACTTCACCTCTGTAGGACTCAAATGCCTGCGACAACGCGCCGTTGCTGTCGTCCAAACTGATCAACCACAGGATACGGCACAAAGATTTTCTGGCCTTGGCATTCTTGTACAAACCAGCAGCTTGCAAGAAACAACTAATGGCATTGTTGGCGTACAACATCTCGTTCGGGTTCTCCTTGAGACGACGGTCATTGAAGTGACCCCATTCGGCCCAAGCCTTTGCCAAGTTCAAGTCAATCTGCACAGCAGTAGCAAAGGCCTGGTTGGCCTCCTCCTGAGCATTCAACTTAGCCAAGAACATACCCTTAAGTGTGAAGAACTCAGCCTTCTGCTGCGTGGCAAAGTACACCAGATTGGTATTGCTGATAACATCTAGTCCTGTGTTCAACTCGTTCGGATTCTGGTAGTGGCACTTGGCCTGCTCTCTCAGTTTCAGGAACGCCTCCTGGATCTCAATGTTCGGCAACGTGTAGATCTTCGTTAGCTGACTGATACACACGTCTGGCATATTGTGCTTGCGTGCAACGTGGGCAAATCTGTTGATAACCCATGCGATCTCGTGATATCCACGGTATGCGTAGCTGTTGGCGTTACTGTTACCGTTGGCCTGTTGCAACGCTGGGATGAAGGGCATATATACCCTGTTGATGACGCCAAAGGCGTGCTGACGCCAGGTCACCAGGTCGTTCCAGATGTTGATATCGTCCCACACGTTAGGAAGGCGCTCACGCCATGCCTGCAACACTCTCTTCAACTCCTGCGACTTGTTATCGAGGTTCTGAGCGTTGGTGGTCAACAATGAGCCATATACCTGAGAAGCTTCCATGAACTCAACGTACTGCTGCAAAGTGTGGAGCAATGGAATGTGGGCGTTGGTGAAACGCTTTGGTAATGCGTGCCACTTGCGTAGTGCCAGCTGGATACCCTCATCACAGAGCTTCGACAAATCCTGGAGGTTCTCCTTCTGCTGAGAGTAGCCTTGGAGACATAAGAAGGTCTCGAAGATTTGGCGACGGGGCGTTGGAACGTCCATCACGGTCTTGACGGACTGCTCCAATGGCTCTCTGTCAGAGTTCCAGTCCGCAACACGCCAGCCACACTCCAACAACAGGTCGGTGAAGCCCTCATGCTTAGCAAGCTCCGTCAGGATGTCCCAATGCTGCAACTTTTCAGCACACAGAATCCAGTTGTCCTCCCACAGTGAGTACTCGGACTCGCCGTATGGCAAAACACCACTGCGTGCCTTGATCTGTGCAGCCTCGTACAACTGAAGGGCCTTGTCCCAAAGACCAACTTGCTCATAAGACAGAGCGGCGTTGGTTTCCAAGTACTTGGCACGTCTTCTCCACTGGCCATAGAACATGTCGTCTTCTTGTAAAGTGGCATACATCTCAATCAAAGCGTCCTGGTTGGTCTGGCGGACAATATTGTTCTCCACCAGCGGTTCACTCTCAATGGCTTCCAAGATCTTGATCGAAGGATACCATGCATCAAAGCTGTATCCCAGGTACTTGACCAAATGAGGTGGCAACTGCAAATCTGGACACTTGCCAATGCCTTCCAATAGCGATTGGATTACATTAGGACGTGACTCAGCCTGGCGAGAGTGGTAGTCCTTCGACAATAGTGCCACTAAAACCTCCTTAAAAGTCTGCTTCTCGCGGCGGTGTACCGATGTGTATGCCACTGGGAATACGTCGATCCAAGTCTTGTGCACAATCTCTGGGCTCTTGTAGAACAGGTCAACCAATGGTTCAATGACATCGGAGGTCTTAACACTCGAGGCCATGGCGATGAAGTCGCGGTGCTTCTTTAACAAGTCATCAGCTCCGGCAACAGGTTCAGCTTTCTCACCACCCACGACAGAGGAGAGCAAATCGAGTGAGGCAAACTTGTAGGAACCCTCAAGCTTCAAAATGTGGTCAGAATCAAACGAGCCGTAGAGCAACTGGAGTGCCTGGTTCAACCAACGGTAGTCACCGAGGAATTCCCAGTTCTGTTCTCTGACAACGTAGTAAAGACGCTTGTTGATGTCCTTTTCCAGACTGTCGTTCAAGATAGACATCAGACGAGTACGAATACCAACATCGGCAAGACGGGTACCAACGAGGAACGGCTGCTCCATTCTCACCGTGAGCTCAGTGCATGCCAACGACTTGTCCTCAAATATGTCCACAATGATCTGGTAGAACTCCTTCGACAGACTCATCTCACCTCTGAGTTCAAACACAAGCATTTTGATTAAGATAGCGGCCTTTTCCTTCGTTGTAGGGAACAAATCCGTAGCTGAAAACACCCAGCTTCTCACAATAGCAATGACATTACTGAGCAGGCGGATATCGAGTGAACGGTCAATCAGCTGAGCCAACAGCGTCAAGAAGATACGACGCTGATCTCCCAAAGTGGAGATACGCATGGCGGAGATACACAAAATTTTCTCCAGTAGCTTCGTGGTCATCTTCTGCTCAAACTCAGCCTGTGGCGTAGCAGTGTCAGACTGCGAAATTGAGATGTGGTCTTTGCAGATCTTAGCAAACGTTCTGATCAAACTTGGCACCAACTGATCTAGGATCTTTGGATAGTAGTTCGCTAAGGTCCAGGCGAGAGTAACACCAGCAGCCACAGAGTTCGTGGCAGACAAGTCTTCGCTGACAATAGTGCCAAGCAGCAAAACAAAGGCCTTGACTTCCTCAGACTGTGATTTACCATCAACGCCTGTCTCCGTGGTGATGGCCTTCAAAACCGTCTTCAATACACGCTGCACACCCTGTTGTACGTCGTGGTTCTCAGATCTCAGACACTTCTCAAGCAGATTCTGCACAAAGGTGATGTTGTCAACAACCCACTCGGAAGACTTCGTGTCAAGAGCAATACCAAGCACATCCAATGCGTTCAAGCAGTATCCCAACACACCAGAGAGAGTGAAATCGGCCTGGACAAGGAACTTGTCAAAGTAAGACAACTCAACCTTCACATCTGGCCAGAGGCTGCCACTCATGAGCTTGTTCAAGATTCTAAGAGCTCTCTGACCCAACTCACTCTCCGAGGCTCTTGATGTGCTCACACAGATGAATCTCACCAGGTACTGGATACAAGCCTCACGCTGGGCAAGTGGCACAGCGTAGTCCTTAGGAGCCGAGGCATCCGTTAGCATCATATCGGTAGACCCGGAAGCCTCCTCTGGGATAATCTTGTCCTCATCCTTGGCACCAGTATCTGCATCAGTAGCAGAGGAAGACGAAGCAGGGCTATGGTCAGCACCTGCAGAACTGGCCTCCAACCTCGACTTGAGCTCCCAGTTCAAGATAAGCTCGGCCAAGTCGATTGCAAGGGTCTGGTTCTCAGCAGTTGGGTTCGATACAGAGGTCAGCTTGCCCATGCACGTGATCATGTTAGGGATGAAGTGGTCTCTGGCAACGTAGAAGATGTCGGCGTGGCGAATGAGCAGTTGGTACACCGTCAAGTTATTCGCCGTGGTGTTCTCAGAGAGCACACGTCTCACCCATCTGATCCAACCAGTGGAAGAGCCCAAAGAGGCCATACGCTCTGGCATGGCAGGCGCCAGGAGATCCAAGCCCTGTCTCATCATGAATCTACCATCAGCGTTCTTGCTTCTCAGCAGCGCGACAAAGACCTGAAGGACCATGTTGGCCGGTGTGTCAAATGCAGACATGAAGTAGGCCATGGCAATGTAGGCAGCCTGCTTGGTGTAAGCGTCAGCGAGCTTGAGGAAGTTCCAGGTGTAACGGATAACATCCTTACGTAAGTCCATGATGAGCACGTTGGCGTATTTGATCAGCAAGGCGGTCATTTGAAGAAATTCAAATCTCAATAGATCAATCGAGCCGGCAGCATGGTTACTGATAATTTCATCGGAAGCCCACCAGACCTTGTTGTGTACCAAATCAAGCCAGGCAGGAACCTTGGCGTCTTGTGGCTTTTGAGTCAAAGCATCAAGATTGCCCTTCTGTAAGCCTTCGTACAACACAATGGCATTGAACACATGTCTCAGCACAAACTTCTTTGACTTGAGGGACTTGCTGTCCGTGGAGAAAAGCACCGACTTGTTCAAGTACTCCTGACGGAGTTGGCTATCTGTAGATTGCACGACTCTCTGGAATAAGAAGTCCTCTAGGCGGGGAGACACTGGGATATCCAAAGAGCATATCAAGTCAACGAAACCTAAAACGATGTCGTACTCGTTAGCGTTGCGCATAAAGTAGATCACAAACAGCCACTGCAACTTCTCTAGCTCCTGCTTCACACAGAGGTGCAGCGGAGAGTCCAAGCGAGCCTTCTGCTCCACGGAGATGACCTCCTGAGACAAGGACGATATGTCCAAGAGCAACTGTTTGTGGCTCAAGATCCACTCAGGGCTCTCTTCAGCCAAACAGCTGGTCAATTCAATGAAATTCGAAAACTTGAAACACTTGTTCTCTGGGGCAGTCTCCTGTGCTACGCTGTTGTAGAACGAGCTGATGTTCTCCTTGATGGTAGCTCTGAGGTCGCCACACTCAGGGAGACACACAAAGTAGGCCAACTTGGTACCCATTTGTCTCTCACCAAAGTGCTGGAGGAAGTATTTGTAGGTTTCATTGGGGAACCTGTTAAGGAACTTCGCAATTGGAGCTCTCAGCGGAGAGAACTGCGAGCGCCGAAGGTTGTCTTCAACGTAACCGAGCGTCTTCATGATCTCATCCATGAACGTGTAAGCCTTCGCAGGCAGCAAGTGGAAGATGTTCAAGATGGCTACCATGATCTTCACGGTTGGATTGTGCTCAAGCTCATCCGAAGAAATAGCATGAAGAACCTCAGGACGAGCCCAAGCCATTAGGTGGTCCAGCAACTTTCTACCAATCTCCACCTTGAAGTATGTGATCAACAGCTCTAAGAGGCGAGCCAAAGCTTCAAGTCCAGAAGCAGTGAGCTTCTTGTGATCAGACAAGTTCATCAACATCGGGCGAAGACCGTTCTGCAGCAGCTCCTTAGGTAGCTTGGCGTTCTGGGAGAGCACTTGCTTCAAGCCCTGATGCGAGGCATTGATGATCTCGCTTGACTTGGCACACAAAGTCTTGAAGAATACAGCCAGAATTCTGATTCTAGTGTGGCCCTGCTGGTTCGACGTGAACTCAGGCTTGGTCAATGCCAAAGACAGGAGTCTGATACAGACGACTCTCAATTTCACCAATTGCTCTGAGGTGCGGTGCTCAGAGATCTTGTGCGCACTCGTCAAAGATTCATCCTCAGCATCAACTAAAGTCAGAGCCTCCATCAAGAGACGGTTGAGCTCGTCGTTGAAAGTCAAGAACGTGTTCTCTAAGCCAAGACAGAAAGTGATGGCATCAATGTTACCAATCTGCATCGGGAACGGCAGTGCTCTCAATGGCTTGCCAAAGATTGGCGGAAGGAGAATATGCCTGCACTTCTCAATCATTGAGGTGATAGGGACGTTTGTGGTTGTTGAGATGGCCTTCAATGCTTCCTGTGCTGTCTGCCTCACAATCTCGTTGGCGTTGCTCAAGTCGTACACCAAAGCACCAATCAAAGTTTGGAATGGCTTCTCCATGACCTTTTCACTGGTGATATCCCGGTTAGCCTCTACCAGTACACCGAGAATCAGCGACTTGGCAGTGTCACACACCTCATGTGGAGCCTCTGGGTTTGTGTCTCTGAGAATGTAAAACATTGAGTGAATGAGATCGTATTGGCGCTGTTTGAACCACTCAATTGGGATACCAAGGTCCTGCACAAGACAATTCAGACCAAGAACGCTGGCGAGCTTGTTGTAGTAAGCTTCGTCGTAGCTGTAATGGAGGAAAGCATTGAACAGTGAGCGGAGATGTGGGAACTTCAGTGCGTTCTCCATTGAGCCGAACACAGTGACAGATGTATCAAAGATCACCTTCACGGCATCCAAACCAGCTTCACGGACCTCGCGTATGTAGGAACCCAGAGCGTACATCACTGCGTCGAACATGATTCTCTCAGACAATACGATATCACCCTCATGGTCCTGCACCTCGAATGGGCGTTCGTTTCTGAACTTTTCCAAAAGAACTTTGCCCACACTCAACAACGTGAAGTGCTCAACGATGCTCTTCACCAAAGAAAGCGCCTCATCTTTTGTCTCTGGCACAGAGATGGCATAGAACAGAGACTTGAAGAGTCTGAGCAGCAATTCCTGTTCCCGGTCGAGCTTCTGCTTGTTGATGGACGACTTCTTCATATCTGGCTGAAGACCTTCGAGCTGTTCTTTAGTAATGTAGGAGACAGCAGCAGCAAGCTTGGATGAATACTCTGCTGGGATCTCAGAAGTGGAGATGAACAACAGAAAAGTCTTAGAGATGTACTTGAAGGCACTGACACGGTAGTGTGTATCGATTGAGGCGTCCTCCAAGATCTCAACAGCAGATTTGATACCTGTGGTTACAGACAGCGGTGTAAGCTCGCTGAATCCTTCAATCTTGAACTTGGCGTTAATGTCCAGGTCCACACTCGACATCGAGCACAAATCTTCGTGTGGCTTTACAAAGCGACGGTTACGTCCACCAAGCTTTCCCAGAATTCTGAAAGCGGAGTGCGAGTGCTGGTGGTGGTATGGCAGCGGCTTCAGGTGCTTCCACAGCGCCTCCATCACCTCGTTGATCACCGGCTCGATGATTGGGTCAAAGTACTCAGCAGTCAAGTTGTCAACACAAAGCTCGAGAGTTCTCAAACCTTGGCTCACCAGTTCCTGAGAACTGCCCAGTGCGATGACTAACGGTCTCATTAAGTAGGCCAAGTGTGGCACCAGCCCATTCAAACGCACGGGGACAATAAGACACAATTCAACGTAGATGTCACGCTCTTGAGGGCGACGAGCATTGATGATCATTCTGTTCAACGACTCTAACAGCACCTGGAGCAATGGCATAATCTCGTTGTACAGACTCTCAAAACGACCACCACCGATGCTTCTGAACAGCGTCCTAATCAGGTGGAAGTAGGCCAATGGCTCCTTTGCTGTCGTAGTGAGCTTCAGCGAGGTCAAAATGATATCCTTCAAATGTGGTAGCATCACCTTCTCGTTCAGCACTGGAAATAAGTTTACTGACATGAAGCACAACTTGAAAAGACGAAGCAAGACATTCGTCTCCATGATTTCCGCAGATCCCAGTGTTTCCAGCTTACCCCTGAGGAAAGAGATCAGCAGGCCGGAAAAGTTTGGCGATGTGTTCTCATTGGCCAAGAAGTACTGTGGGATGTAAACCAGGGCAGAGTCCTGAAGGATGGCTTCGTAGAGCACATGCATTTCTGCGAGGAAGATCTCGTTGTATGTGGCAGGGTCCAATTGCGTAAAGATCATTGTGAAGCCCTCCATTAGCTCCTTCTCCTCCTTAGAAGAGTTGAGCTGCAGTGTTGGGCCAGAGACTTCAAGTACATGTTTATCAGGCTTGGCCTGTGTCTTGTGTTGTGATGCGGAGAAGAATCTGAGCCCGGCCACACACTCACGGAACAGTTGTCTGAGAATGTTGACCTCTTCGTTGGAGAACACTCTAGCGAAGTCGTTCCACTTTTGGTTCTGAGCATCAGTCTGAGATGGAAGCGGTGGTGGATTAAAGTTCTTGAGCCCGTAGCTGCTCGTTCTCAAGAATTGTAGAAGAGTACGGAACAAGTAGCGTGTGTCCTTCAATGGACTCGAATTCTGAGGTGGCGCGGTGCGGATTGGCAACATTCTCTGGAGATCAAACAAGTCATAGTTCAAGTCTTCCTGTGACTCCTCAATACTGGGCTCTTCAGTTGCGCCCATTTCAAGATCACCATCAGCATCCACCTTGGCACTCTCAGCAGCTCCAGGCCTGTTCTTGAAAGCGATGGCCCGCGTCTTCTCCAAAAAGTTGTTCACCTCCTCGTCAGCATCGGCGTAGTTCAGGTTCTCTCTCTTGAGTACATCATTCTGCTTCTTCACAGACTCGACCTTCTTCGCCTCCATTTCATGGTGACGCTTCATCACGTTGTCGTACTGTCTGTTCAACGACTGAAATCTCTTTGTGAAGGCATCAATGATGAGCATGAACATCTGTCTCCCCTCTGTCTTATTGCTGAGGACCATAATACGCTCAGCCAAGTTCAGTAGAAGCCTGGCACTCATGACCTGGACTTGCATTGATAGAGTGTTGTCCTGAAGATGCTTGCAGTACATGCTGATGGCGTGTAGGATCTTCTCTGTAGAGATTTCCTCTCTCACATTATGTACAAAATCAGCAACGATACTATATGACAATGGACGGAGAGTCTCATAAGCAGTGAGGGAGTCGCCGATAAGCACTTTCTGGTCAAAGAGTAGGTCGAGCTTTGGAATGAATAGCGTTCTGTCATTTGTTGTCAAGATGTGTCTGATCGAGTGGAGAGTCTCTCTTCTCACAAGTGGCAGCTCAGCAGGGCAATCCTGTAGCACTCTCATGAACAAGTCTGGGATGAACTGCAACTGTTCTTTCATTAACTGCGGAGCGTAGTTGCGGATCGCAGTGTATGATACAAACGAAGCAGCCTTGACCTGTGCGGTGATGAAATCGCCATAAGCTGTACGGTGCGTGATCGTAGGAGCCATTGATACGAGACGGTTGCCCTTCTCCTCAGCAAGGCGCCGGGCCTCCTTCTGTTGTGGTACTTCCACTCTCAGAGTCTTCATTAAACACCCAATGAAGTCCGGCAACATCGACGTAATGAGCTGCTTGTATGTAGAGGTCATAGTGACCATGCTTATTGGGCACTCCGCCAGTGTCTTGAACGAATGCATTGCATCAGCAAACACAGCTGGGTCATTCTCAGAGCGACGACTCAGCGTTGGCATGCTGTAGTCATCCTTGTTGATTCCCTGAGGAGACGTCTCATTAACAAATGTGTCCGTCACCAGTTGCTCTGTGCTCTGGTACATGTTGATCATCAGCGTGACAAATGACACAGCCATTTCGTTGAGCAGTGTCTTGTAGGTCTTGAACATCAACGTGGCGACTCTCAAACACAGCACTGCGTTGGCCTCGTTTTCAACAACAATCAGCTTCTGAAGCAGGCCGTTGACCTCGATCGCATACTTCTCAAACGTCTCGTTCATCTGTGTGCGGTGCAAAGCCTCGAGCAAGGCGTTCCTCAGCTTGTGCTCTGGCGACTGACTCTCAAAGCTCACTGGAATGGAGTTCAAAAGCTCCATATAAATTGGAATCATCGTGGACAGGTAGTGCTCGTACTCCCCAGGCGTGGTAAAGGCTTCCACCATATCGATGATGTTCAAAAGCTGCGACAACTTAGCCTCGTACCCATCCTGAGCCTGGAGCTCCTCGGCAAGGTGGTCCAGTTCTTCTGTGTACTCCATGTTGGAAGTAATTTCTCTCTTTGTTGTCGTAGTTTTCACACGCGTAGTCAATGATAGAAGAAATCCCTGTTGATGGGGGTAATTGAGCGAGTGGCGAACTTCTCTGAGTGTATTGCTCAGAGCTGTGCTTCACTCTCCAGTGGTGGCTCCTATGCTGAAGACGCGGTGGTTAACCTTGACTAACTTCAAATCTACACCTTTGTTGTTTACAGAAGAGCTCCAACGATCTTTCACCTCCTCCAGCGCGACCTGGTGAGTGTTGAAATAATGGAAAAAAGCGTGACTTTCACGTGCTCCATCTGTGTGGCCCTGAACGACTCACTTTCGCGATTCGCGATTCTGCCTCGGATGTCTGGGTGGAGCCTGGCACCAATTAATTTTGGCGCGCCTTCCTAAGAGGAATGCCCACGTCATCAGCTGTGCCAACGACAAAGGCGGGATGGAATTGGAAGAAGTGGGTTGCCACAAAATCTGTCTGCTGTCTGAGAGCTGAGAGCTGTGAACAGTGATCATATAGACGACTTCCTTTCATCATATATACCGGGCTCGTCCCAGAAGTCGTGGTGTAGACGTGATGACCGGGCGTATTTGGCCTCGACGGCAGCTATAATAGATACCGACCCATGGTGTGTAAATAGCAACGCATTTGCATTCTTAATTGAATACAGCACGTTTTATATGAATTGCTTATTAAGTTGTTATACCTAGTAGTATAATTCTGGGCTACCTGAGAGTAGTCTATATGTACGACGCAGAGGGAGGACGGCGATAGTACCAACGGCGCTTCGATTATTAGTATTGTACAGTAGAGATGCGAGTCGGAGCGCAGGCTGGCCTTTATACCACAAAGTATGAAGGTAGAAAGCCTCGGTAGAATGAGGGATAGTGGCCGGTGTCATGTCCATAACTGGTAATTGTGGTAGAACGATGAGACAGTTGGTAAACAAGATCATATATGATCGAATCTCTCTCTCTCTGTATGAAGGCAGACGCGTCTCTGGATGGAAATATTTATTGAGGTGCTGCACTTCGTGCACAACACTTTATGAGAGGCTGGAACGCCTTAAGTGATAAGCACTTGAAGGCAAGATGATCTCGTATATACAGCTTAATTTGAAGTGTGGAGGAGGCTTATGACTGCGCCACCCTCATCACTGAGCAGTGAGCCGAAACAATCCAAATACGCACGCACTGCATCTGGGCGGAGCTTAAACTCTGCAGCCGGTGTAAGGTCCAATTTCCCCCCAATCAGGCCCTGCGTGAGTTGCTCTGAGTTTATGATATCATCATTTCCAGGCTATACAGCTAAAGGGGAAAGCCCAATGCTTGAAGGTCATTCCATTCGTCATCCACAGGTACGGCGCAGTGAGTGCGAAATTACAGCTTGTGTCTCTGGGCATGCGCGCACACACACCCTACGTCGTAGATCTTTCCAAGCCAAGAAATATATAAATACGTTGAGAATTCCTGCTTTCGCTTTCATTCCAAGATTTGATGTTCACCAAAGAGTAAAGAAACTGTAATGTCCGCCAGCTCGCACAATCCAAAGCTTGACAACGCTTCGCTCTCCCAAGACTCTGCCTTGATGCACGAGGATAACACCATCAATCCACCAGTCACCAAAACGGTACCGCCAGGCGGCATCGTCATTGAGCCAGAAGCCATCCTCGGTATGAAATACACCAAAGAGTACACCACCAAGCGTATGGGAACTTACCAGGGCCTCGTCCAGTCCGCCGGTGAGTTCTTTGGCTTCCTCGGCATGATTCCTTGCTGTTGCTGCGTCAACCCATGGAAGGAAGTTCAGCAGGGTCATGTCGGTCTCGTGACCAAGTTTGGTGAATTAGCCAGAGTCGTCGATCCGGGTGCCACTTACGTTAACACTTTGTCCGAGAAGATCAAGACCGTCTGTATTATGACTCAGGTGGAGGAAATCCCGGAGCAGGCGTGCCTAACAAAGGACAACGTCATCGTCCATTTGAAGTCCGTCATCTACTACAACATCGTGGACCCGCAGAAGGCCATCTTCGGCATCTCCAACATTAGCTCTGCATTGTCAGAGAGAACACAGACTACACTCAGAGACGTTGTGGGTGCGCGTGTGCTTCAGGACGTTATCGAGCGTCGTGAGGAGGTTGCAGAGGCTATCCAGCAAATCATCAAGCAGGTCTCTGCTGACTGGGGTGTCTACGTTGAGTCAATCTTGATCAAGGACCTCAGACTCAGTGCTGACATCACACAGTCGCTGTCGCAGGCTGCCCAGGCAAAGAGAATTGGTGAGTCCAAGATCATTACCGCCAAGGCAGAGGTTGAGAGCGCTAAGCTCATGAGACAAGCTGCTGACATATTGGCTTCGAAGCCGGCCATGCAGATCAGATACCTCGATGCCATGCAGACAATGGCAAGATCCGCTGGCTCAAAGGTCATCTTCATGCCGTCTGCAGGTGAAATTGACAAGTCTGCAGCTGAGATCTCCGGTGAAGCCAGCTCCTCAGTGGATCCTCACAAGATCTCCAACGCTGATATCACAAAGCAAGTGGCTATCAACGAAGCCATGTACAAGTGATCATCATGATTCTCTGTCAACGCTTCACTTCTCATATTTCTTAATTTCCATTTTCATGTCTCGATTGGCTACGTTATTTGAAACTTTCTCACTACTAATATATATCTTAACTTCTGTTATATACTAATATTCCACCTTTACTTAACTTCAAGCCATTAACATCATCAGTTGTAGCAATATCTGTCATAGCACTGGTTGCAGAACTTGGGGAGCTCTATATCATTGATCAAACTCATAGACCTCAGTTTACGGTCAAACTCTCTTTTGATCAAGATGCACCCAATACAGCGAGAGTAGTCAGGATCTGCAGTGGAGTTACTAGCACTCGCAATATTGTAAGCGTTCTCCAACAACTTGCTAATCTCATCGCTTTCATAAGTCAATTTGAAAGTCGAAGTGTTTGATGGGTAGGAGATCTCGGTGTTGGCAAAATACCCAATGATAGGGGGCAAGAAGGAGTTCACGCCTCTCGCCTTCGGAAACTCATCCCGATGACGATACTTCTCAAGGTGGCATCCAAAGAACACTGGCCTCTTAAGTAAATCCTTCTCAATAAGCTGCTCAGGGGTTGGGATCTCCGGGAACAAATTGATACTCTTGATAATGCCGTCGACAGTGACACTGGCACCCGAGTGTGAAGAAGCATTGTACCGAGAGTACGTGTTTTGAATGATAGTGCCATTGGGCCAGCCTTTGATATCAGAAGTTGAGTCCATCGACAAGATAATATCAACTTGTCTTGCGGGCTGCAAGAATGGCTGGTATGGGATATTCTGACCATCTTCACCACCATCAACCATGTAGAGATTCCTCGAGCGGAAGAGCTCTTTGTTGGAAGGGTCGGCATAGTGATAGAACGGGTTTGGTGAGTAGAGTGCATAGTCTGGATGCTTTCGAGGGTCTTCGCCGTTCTGTGTTGAAGTCAACCCAAACGTGTTCAATACAGCTCTTATAGCCTGTGACTTCTCCTTTGTAGACGATGCAGCCAACTGCCAAACATAGATTAAAACATTGTTGAATAAGGAGGAGGAGGTCCCTGTGATGAACCCTGCACTGTCAAATTTGTGATGGCAAACAGACTGACTGTTGATATGGAAGAGTGGTTCGCCTTCATTGAGTAGAGTCCCCAAGTATCTCAAGTCCGAGAACATTCCGTAATCAAAAGATCCAAACTCAAATGGGGTGAACTCAAAGAGACTTGAGTTGACGCTGGTCTTCTCCAATCCAGGCTCCCGAAGGTTCGAGATGATGATTGGCAATGGTTGTTGAAATTCTTTGAAAGATGGAAGATCGACGATACCAGAAAATGTGACATTTGGAGATCTGGTGCTCTTCGGAAAGACTCTTCTGGATAAAGCTCTGCCCCAATAATCTGTGAAAGAAACTGGAAATCCGGCCGCTTTCTTGGAGCGCACCTCAAGGTGAAGGCTCTTGTAGAAGTTGAAGATCTTTCTCATGTTCTTCAATGAGAGGTTCTTGGAAAGTTCAATGCTCGGAAGAATATTCTTAGCATTGACCCTTGTGTCGTCTTTCCTCTTGAACATTTCTTTGAAGAATGTTCTGAAATTTTCTGACCAGGCCAGCTCCTCCCTCTTAATGAGCATTTTGACGGCCTCTTCTGGACTCTCACTATCGTGATAGCTGTCCCCGTATTCTTTCTCTATCTCACAGTCCCGTTGTTGTGCAAAGTCATATTCAATTTCTTCATCTGTATTGAAGTCAACAGAACTTAAATCCTCTTGATTGGTGATCGTCTCTTCCACAACCTCATCTTCGTTAGCATAATCATCGAGATAGGGAATATACTCCAAATTTCTGTAAAACTCCTCAAAGATATCGTCGACATCCTCATCAATGGACCAGTCATCGCTTATCTTTCTCTTGCCCAAACTGTTCAACTTATCGTAGAAATCAGTGCCGGAATTCTGAAGTCCCGGCGGCAAAGCCTGGGTGTCTGCTCTATTGACTTCAACATGACTCAAGTCAGGGATTCCTTCCAACAACGGCTCAAACATGTCCCACTCATGTCGCAAGTTCACGAGAGGCATAAAGTCACTCAACACCATGGACATCACCATCCATGAGCCGCCAGAGATTCCAGCAACGTATGTAGCACCCTGTAACAACCCGCCGAGGTGGCTACTCTGGCTAGAGTTGAGAGTACGGTCATCAAGTGCGGAGAGAAGGCCTGCCCCGTTGAGAAAGGCTCGATAGCCACCCCCAGATATTGCAAGAGCCAATGTGATTGGCTTCTTCATGGAAAGGGCAAACTGCTTAGCATTGAAACCTGGGATGTCAACTCTTACGAGAAAATCATGGATGGCGCCTTGGGTAATTTTCTGACGTTCTTGAACGTAGTACTGTTCTTTCAAACAAAGTGTCTTCCAGATTTATGGTCAGTACTGGGACGAGTGGCCTTTTTGACTTTGCGTTGATTAACTGGTATTAGTTTACCTTTCCCTGTCTCAAGATTGGCGTGGCAGGGCAATTGACGCTCAACGGCGCGTAATCAGCAAAAGTTAACGCTGCCATGAAGAGCGGCAAGTATCTCAGTCTCATTATATCGCACTCTCAAACTAACCGCCTCGGTGTGCGAAGTCTGTTGAAGTCCTGTGGTGGTTGGTTGCTCTTGGATGGTGTTTGAAACTACAAAGTGCGGGCCAAAAATTACACATATATGCGATCTAAGAGGAGCTATTCGGAGGCATCGAGTGAACCCACAACAGAATCAGCGATACTCTTCACGAGATCAACACTCTTGAGAATGAGATCTGGCCTGATGCTCTTCAAATTTCCCTCGTTCAGCTTCACGTTCTCAATTGGGGAAATCGGCTTGCCATCGAACCAACTGACAATCAATCCATTATCACTGACTTCCATCTCCACAACTGTAGGGTCCACAACATAGTTGTTGCCGATGATAGCGAGTGTAAAGATAATAGGAATCTTGACTTCGAGCTTGTTTAATTCGTAATCATGGAACGTCGGCTGTTCCTCGACTTCCTTGTCATTCACTGCGGATGTGAGCTTCGGTAGATATGTGTTATTCAATGCTAGGTAGGATGTGAATGAGATAAGTGTTAGTGGATATGAGTAGTTCGATATCACAAGAACATCAATAAACAGTTTGTATGCGAATTTGGTTGTGAGATCCAAGGATTCTTTTGGGATATGTGTTGAATAAAGCGATTGTAGTGTAGAGGTGAGGTTGAGGATAAACGACGAGTCATCTCTGTATCCAGCGGCTTCAACATCCACAGTCACAAGTTCTAGTTCCTCGGTCTTCTGCACCACCTTGGCCTTGATGGACACTATACACTCACTGCCATCACTGAGTGTTATCTTTGCTGACCCATTAGACTGCTCCAAGAACCCAACATGGGACTGTATTGGTCTGAACTGCTTGGCGCTTCTGCCATCTGGTCTGATAGGTGGGTTTTGCTGGAGCGATTCGTAGAGATATGATCTCTCTGTAGCGGAAAGGATCATTGTGATATTATTCCGGTTTTTTGACTCTCTGTACAAGTGTTTGAGCTCATCTCAATCTAATAAACATGGCACCTAGAGTAGAAGAAAAAAAAATCTCGCGAAGTGAACAAGGTTAAACTTGCGCAAAATGGCGCCAAAACCTCAGTACAGGCCTTGCAGGATTCTGCGCAAAACAACAAAACCACCTAACTGCGCCCCAACACAGGCAATTGCGAAAGAGATCAAAGAGTACAACAACAATTCATAAGATTGTTCGTTGGTGTTTCTCTTTTGCACTTCCACTCTTTTCAGATAATTGAGCTCTCGCTCAACCTCTTCTAAAGCTGGCGCAATTTTGGTGCGCAATGTGTCTCTCGCATGGTATGTCTGTGTCTTCTTCTCCTTCATGGCTGCGATATAAGCTGGCTTTTGCAGATCCTCAGAGCCCTTCTGCTTAAGTTTGAGCGAAATCTCTCTAGTCTTGTGCTTGTAGGACCAACTTGTGTCCTTCACTGTGTTAAGAAAGCATATGTCTATGACAGAGCTCAGGAGTGGCACAAATGCTATTCTTGTAAGAGCATCGGCGAGATTCTGTAGATGTGCGGTTAATATCTGGGGTAAGTGGTATGGCAGGCTGGGAGAACTCACATCTTTGCTCAGTAAAATGTTACCAAAGTTGTCTGTTACTGTTATTGAGAGCTTCTGCTTGACCAATGGCTCATCCGTATCGATCAAGAGATATGTCAAGTTGTTTGGTACAGCATAGCGGAAACAGAGTGGATCACTCTTCAGAAACTTCCTGCCCAGTGGAGGAAGAAGAAAGTGGATATGGGAGTGCAATTGCACAGCGGTTACGCTCATGGACAATATTAAACAGAAGCCGCTGACTATGAACTTCATCGTTGTTAAACCAGCAGGGCGGCTAATCCCATAATTAAATCTATAAACAGAGACAAAGATCACCACATCGCCGTTTTATGACGTATAAATTATATTCCGAAACATTGTGGGGTCTACGAGTCGGCGGATAGCACCAAAAACAAATGTCATAAAAGTGTCATTAAAATCATCAGTCTTGTCTTCAAATAAAATATTAGATGTGTCTTAGTCAATAGCCATCAACGGTGCCCAAATTACTGGTAAAATGAAAGAAAGAGGGTCAAGCGCTCACAACAGCAAGCTATTCGGAGCATTGTGGTCGCCTTCGTCATTATCAGTGCTCAGAACTCTACTCATGGCAGCAGTAGAGTCGAAATTCTCCTGGCTAGTAGTAGCCGTTGGTGTAGTGGAACCTGCTTCTCTTGACAAACCTCTGTGTGAAAGTTCATTGTCAACAGCCTCAATCCTCTGCTCATAGTTTCTTGCCACCACCTCGTTCTCAGTGATAATCTCCTTGAACAATTGCTCATCATCAGGGCCAACTTCCAGGAAATCATCGTCCAGATCACTGTCATCGTCCATCTCCTCACCGTGAAAGCCCTACTGCCCATCACGTGCGCTTCTGCTTCACTGATTGCTGCCCTAATACACCCGCCCGGTTGGTGCCGCACATCCCGCCAGCCGACGCAGTTTCCCAGTGCTGCTAACGACTCGCGCGCACATGGCAGCATGAAAAACCCAGACATTTAGGAGCATTGAAAATTTCCAAGCCAAAAACTGTGGTGTTTGTGCGCGCCTGGCCTGGCTTTTTTAACTATGGGAGTGTTTTTCTACTATGGGATGGTGGCAGTCGGGCGCGGGCGCCGCGCACAAACATCAAAATTTCTTTCAGTCCACGCACAAGTTAATCAACAACGCTGTTAAAGGGAGGTTCCAAGTCACAACAACACACAGTTAAGATGTCTTCTAACAGATCCGCTTTGAAGGACGTTGTCACCCGTGAATACACCATCAACTTGCACAAGAGAGTATGTGAATCCGTTTGGCAGGTGTGCTGGAAGTGAAGTGATAAACAGAGAGACAAAGACATAGATAGACAGAGAGGCATTTAAAAGGGAGAATCTATGAAACACAGCACAGCACAGCACAGCATAATGAACTATGGAGATACATAGTGGGGGGAGCACTTGAGAATCAGAATGTTGTTAATGGAGAAGGGCAGCAAGGATCATTGTGAACCTATGAACCTCCCATAGGCTGGAGTATCAAAATGACAGATTTCAAGCACACACAACACTATTGGAAAAACCGTACCGCAAGCACTTTATCAGTCTTTCTATCACTGTTGTTTCCTTCACAGGCATTCCCTATACCATCAACAGAGTATACTAACCAGCCGCAGCTCCACGGTGTTTCTTTCAAGCAGAAAGCTCCAAAGGCCATCAAGGAGGTCAAGAAGTTTGCTCAGAAGCAGCTCGGTACCGCCGACGTCAGAGTTGCTCCAGAGTTGAACCAGGAGATCTGGAAGAGAGGTATCAAGGGTGTTCCATTCAGACTCCGTGTCAGAATCTCTAGAAAGAGAAACGAGGAGGAGGATGCTAAGGACAAGCTCTTCTCTTACGTTGAGCCAGTCCAGGTTGCTTCTGTCAAGGGTTTGAACACCGTTGTCGTTGAGGAGGAGGAGGAGGCTTAATTGTCTTTATGATCTCTCTTTTCAATGCTAACTCTGTACAAAACAAAAAAATGTCATTATAATTGGTTTAATGTGTTTTGGGTACTGACTTGTAGATTGGAGGATGTGTGAAGGGTGTAGTTGTGGATTCATAGGGTAGCATGGAAGATTTGACGTTTACTTTCTACAAGCCTGCCTATACGCTTGAGATATATGTTCATACCTTGGGGGTATACAAAGTTTGGAATACACTACGCAGTTATCTGTATTTAACCCATCAATTCATGCTATTATAATTCACATAAGGCTTCTAACTCGTTAGTACTCCACCTAACATAAAACCAAACCACCAAGCTGCTCAATCAGTGTAACTATGACAAAAGAACCGGTCATCACAGGAAACCAATCATAACGATCGGTCATAGGCCCCGTTCATAGTGGTTCGAATAAAATAAAAAAGAAATATCATCCCCTTGAGCTGCGTCTTGGTGTTATATAGCAGATGACATACCTGATAGGTAAATAAAGGGGGCCAAAACACTTTAAGGACCTGCCCCTTCCCCCCTCCCATTTTTCCTGTTGTTTGTTTTTAACATCCTCAATGAAATACAAAGAGAGAACTTTCCACTAAAAAAGGACCGAATTTTTTCAAACGGCAAGCCGGCGCGCGCGCCGCAGATGTTTGGGTGTTGTAGTACTGTTAGAGGACTTTATAGGGCAATCGGCTACAAAGTGCATCATTCCATTCCATTATATTAGTTCCCAATAAATAAGTTGCCAAAAAAAAACAGTGGTTTAGATACGGAACTCCCTGGCGGTGTTGTACTGCACTTCCTTCTGCGAGCCAAAGCCGTCCTCCCACGATCTCTTGAGCACAAAATGCTTGTCAAAGAAGTCAATGAGCTCAGCGAGACATTTGCATTCCATCATCTCCTTAAATAGCTGCTTGGAGAGCTGTCCGTCTAGCATGCAACAGAAGTGATGCTGCGTCAGACGGTACGGCAGCCCGTAAGCAGTGGCATACTCCATAAACTTCTCAATACAACTCCATGGGGCCTTTACGTAACCGGAGAAGAGTGCTGGGTTGGCCAGAATACCACGGACAGCCATAATACCATCACACCCGGTGAACTTGGCGATCTTGTTACAGTCATCCAAGGTGAAACAGTCGCCGTTAGCCACCACAGGTACGCTCACAGTCTCCTTAATGAGCTTGATGGCCTCAAAGTTTGCAGCCTCAGACGACCTCGTGTTCCTGGTACGTCCATGGACTGTGATGAAGTCCACTCCTGCAGCCTCCACTTTCTTCACAAAGGCCACTGTCTCGTTCAGATCTGGGTGGATTCTGATCTTTGTCTCGAGGGTGACTGTATCACCAAACTTGTCCTTTACGGCCTTCACCATCGTAGCCACAAGATCTGGTTCACTCATCAGTGCTGCGCCAATGCCCTCTCTCACTTGTTCCTTGATAGGACATCCACAGTTGATCCCGATGCCATCAACATATGGGTGGATCATCTCGACGAATCTCAGCAGATCAGTGACGTTGTTCGTGCCGACTTGCACGATCAGCGGGGTATCAAAGTTATTTGTAGTGAAATCAGAGAGTCTGGCAATACCATTCCGTACAAATTCACGGGCAAGGATCATTGGGGAATAGACAATATCACAGTCGTACTCCCTGACCAGAGATCTGAAGGGCAGCTTGGAGTACCGCACCATCGGGCCAGCGATATGGGCAGGACGACCCTCCGCTTTACAACGTTGCAAGATCCGTAGTGGGTTGTTCTCTGGGTCTCTTGGTGTGAGTACTGGTTGTGTCATTGTTCTCAATAGGGCTCTGTTCATACAAAAGGAAGAAGAAGACAGAACAAATGAATGTAATAAAAGTACGGAGAGCGCCAGCCACTGGCTTATCGATAAGAGCGAGATCCAAATATACGAGAGGCCAAACGGCCGATTGGATTAAAAAGAGAGAGAGGGAGACCTTACATCGTCAATTTTTCTCAGGGGGGGCCGAGTGGAGTTGCCATATTAGGTATCTCTACACGCGTACACACTTACCCTTTTGAGATGTCAGGTGCATCGAGCGAGTTCGCGCTTTTTTTTGCGTGTCCGCGAAAAATGCCTCTTCTGTCAAATATTCCCACCCACCCCTCTTTTGACTCTCTGCAGCTAGAGTCGTAAAGCCCAAAGCCCGTTATGAGGGCACCATGGCTTTTTTGTGTCAAAACCGAGCCCTTCCCCTCCTTATTGTTCAACTGTGCATTATCACCTATTGTGTCTATCTAATGCAGGGAACTAAAGTAAGCAACACATGGGGAGACTCATAAAAAATCAACAAACCAAACTTTTTTGTGACTGTCATTTTCTAACTGGGTCCGGACTCGCTGTCCGAGGCTCTAATACATGTGTGAGTACACCACATTCCCGATTCCCGATTCCGTTTCCCGAAGCCCGATCCCGATCCCACCCGTAGATGGCTTTTATATATATTATCTACAAATATGCCAAAAACCAATTCATTATTTCTAGTTGGATATTATAAACGGATCCATCGTTCTTATGGCACATGCCCATGTCATATATAATTTCATTAATCCTTTCAATAACTTTCACTTCGTTCAATTCGTAACAACTTAATATCTTAACCATTCACTTCTTACTTCCACTCCCAAAATTCATTGTCCATAGCCATTGCATCGTTATTCACTTGGAACAGCACATCAGTAGCATCGTTCTTGAACACTTCTTTGTTGTGCTGTTTCAAGAAGTTGAACTCGATCTCCTCTTCTTTGATCTTGGCCTTTAGGTAAGGAATAGAAACCGGTTTGGACTCATAGACTGAGATGGAGTTGTTTGAGGACGACTCGAACAGCGACGTAGTCAAGAACTCGTCGATCTTCAACACCTGGTCCTCCTTGATGGAGCTCAAAGAGGAGACGGAACTCGTCATACTGCCACTTGAGGAGACCAGCGATGGCGTAGATGACACCAAAGAGCTGTTATCATCCTCTTCGCAACTCTCCATGTTGAAGATGCTGGATACCTCGTCATCACATATGGATCTCTTCTTATGGAACAACTCATCTTCGTGCTGCATATCTGGCTTGAAACAAGTCGTACTTCTATCAGTATTCGTTTCATGTCCTTGTTTTAGAGCTTTGAGATCAGAAACCAAACGACTGAGTTCCTTCTTTAAAAACAAGTTCTCCTCCTTCATGTTTCTTAGGGCAAGGACGACTGCATTCTCCTGTGTAAAGGATGACTTTGGTGATAGGGCCTGTGGAGATGATGACAATGACGCTGTCGATGAAACCGGTGTAATCATCTGAAGAGACTGTAGCGAAGCCGGGTGCGGAACAATCGGCTGGGGAGAAAGTTGTGGGAGTTGCTTTGTAGCAGATGGTTGCGGTGGCACAGACCGTGAATGTGGAGCCACTTGCTGATTCTTCTTCTTATAAGTCTTCTTAGGCTCCTTTTTTGGCTGCGAAGCGGTGTTAGCATTGGGCTTTCTTCCTGGTCTCGGTCTCGGAGGAAGTACCCATTGCTTTGAGGTCTTGATCACCGTTGGCGTGGCCACACCCTGCAACTGCTTGAGATTGAGGTGTGGTTGTTGTTGTTGTTGTTGCTGATGCTGTTGTTGTTGTATTTGCTCTGCGCTCGGTGTTAGTGGTCGTTGTTGTTAGTTGCCTGGGGACAAAGTATCACATACTGGCTTCCATTGTGTATCACAGAGACATGTGTATATTGGGTGATTCTATTATAAACACAAGAATCTGAACCTGGATCGATCTGACACCAAAAGTGACTGCTTCAGAGTTGAAACAGCGCGTATGGCCTTTCTTATATGTGATCGAGTTTTGTGCAGCCTGCAGAGTCGGCAAGCCGAGAGTTTCCATAGTACTCTCTCTCTCACTATACGTAGCGTTTTTTTTTCTTTTTTTTTTCCTTTGTATATGGGGCAAGCGCCGGATCGCGCGCCGGTTTTGTAAGTTCCCGGGAACGTTAGTCCGACATCTCCCGTGGGGGGTTGTACTGATAGTAAATGGGCAGGAAAATCCGGAATTTCGGAAATTTGAAGCGGTTTATGAGTTACTAATACTATTGATTATCCATCTAACCTTTTACTCCAGAGAGAATCCCCGAATTGTACGATAATTGATACCCCAGAAATCAGCCCAAGGGGCCAGACTGACTGCAGCCGTCTCGCGAATCCCTTGGGCTATCGCACTCTCAAGGTTTTTTTTCATTTTTATTCCACCAATGGTTTTCCAGAGTTTGGTCATATCATCCCGCACACTTGCATGCTTAGCCCATAGCAGCGGGCGTCATACAAAACCCAAACACCAGACTGGGCAACGCACTTTTGAGCTGTTCAGTCATGTCTCACGCCGTATGACTTTGCTCAGCTCTTTCTGCTAGGGTGGAAGAATTCGGGGATCTGAAATCTCTTTCTAGGATCTACGTGTTCATCTCATGACTGTTGTCACTGAAAAAACTGCTTTTATAGATCCGTTCAGCAAACACGTCTTCTGTCAATTCTCAAATTCAATTTTATACCGCGCAACCGGCCTTAACGGTCCGCTCATGAGGAATTAATTTTGCGCCAGTTCCGAGGGTTCGGAGGGTGCGCTTCATCGGGCTTAAGGACTTTCTCGGGAGCTTCGGGATCAAACTTTTATCGATTCATTCGGCAAATCCGCGCAAGCCCATATTATGGGCATCATTACTATATTATTAACCCGGTATATTATGGCCCGTTGACTCTTGAGTCTCCAGCACCTACCCCTAAATGCCATATTAAGTGGCGATATCGTTTAGGGCCCGGGGGAGGACGGCTCTTTGCCATGGCAGCAGATGGACTCCTGAGACTCGGGAGTCATATATATTCATATAAACGCGGTGCTGGCTCATGTAGACGCGTCACGACGCGGTGTGCCGTTTGACCATTATCACAAGTTATAACTTTACAAAAACACGCTTCTGGGATAAGCGGCATTGATTAGTGAGATATCTACAATGGCTCTGGAGTGTTCTATATTAAGGTAACGAAAGTTTGGCCTCTCGAGAAACAGTCGAGGGCGTAGCATGGCATCAACGTGCAACGAAGGTATATAAGGGTGTCAGTGGTATGGCCAATCCGGGGCACATACATGGGGTATAAATGTATCATAAGCAGGAGGTATCGTGACAAATAGAAAGCAAAGCGCAGCAATCAGATGGTTCAGGTCTCATCAACAAACACCATCAGCTTGTGCTTGGCCTCTTCAGGGATCTGAACGCCAGGGTGGTGGGCCTGGTAGATGTCCTCGGACTTGGCGACGGCCCAGTGGCCGTTTTGCCTCAGCTCTTTAGCGTGGAAACGGTCATGTGGATGTGGGGTGTAGTCTGGGATAGCAGCCTGAGCCTCCTGTGAAACTTCTTCGAAGACCAGCACGGTAGGCGTGGATCTCTCTTCTGGCTCGTGTGACTCGATGAAATTGGCAGTGAACTGTCTGATCTCATCGATACGCTCCTGCAAGTGATCCACAATGCCATTGAACTGCTCCTCAGTCAGCTGTGAGAGGTCAATGTTGTTCTCGAAGGATGAGCCCTTGAGGAATCCCGAGCGCTTAACCAGTGAGTCCTTCACAGTGTTGAAGAATTCAGCACCGTGCATGGCGTGGCCCTCGGTGATCACTGGGATTTCAACCTCAGTCTTGTCGTCGTCAACATCAGTAGTGGCCTCGGCGATTCTCTGTGCCTGCTTGGAGTAGAAAGACGACAGTCTTCTCAGTCTGCCAATGACGGTGCTGGACATCAAGGCCAGAGTAGAGTGCTCACCGTATTGGCTGTCAAAGTTTGCGATCTCGTTATCCCAGTACTGCGAAGAGGAGTCTCTGCCCATCATTGTGTCATCGTCCAAAGTGCCAGACTTGTGGTATAAGTCACCGGAGATGTCGCCGATGTACCCCGTGTCACCAAAGCCAGCGACGTAGTATGCATCAGAAACCTGGAGCTTGAGGTAACGAGATGAGTGCAATGGGTTACCTGGAGTCCACCACACAGCATCGCCATGTTTCTGTGTGAAACATTCGTGTGCGGCACGGGCCTCATCACCGCTCACTTCCACAAGCTCACCTCTGAGGTTGACTCTTGGAGAACCCAGGATTGAGCCAGGACGCGAGCCAGGGTACTTGGAGTCCACTCTTTGGTCTTCTGGATGGTCACCGACTCTGATGGAAAGAGACACTGAGGAACCAGCCTGGATGTTCTTCCATGACGTGGCGGTGTCAATAGCCAGGATGTATGGGTTACCATTGTCACACTCGGCGTAGTATTCGACAAAGGATACCGGGGTGTCCCTGTTGTCCCCGTCCTGGTAGATTGTGTTCACACTTACGAGCGACTCTCTGCGCACCAGTGTTCTGGCGTGGATCGCAGCGATCTCCATCGATGGTGGGCCATAGCTGGCTGTGTTCAGCAGGCGCAGCGTCTCTTCGCTGTCTTGTGGGATGTTGTACTTCTTGGAGGCAGAGTCCTCTGGCTTGTAGTAGACAATGTTGTCCAGGTTGTCTGCAGAGGCAAAGTGAGCCAGTAGCGTCGAGACAACCAGAGTGAAAGCCTTCATTCTTGGCTGTTGTTGGTGCAATTCTTCCAAATGTGTGTCAAGTGCAGAAGGGCAGACGACTAAACTTATATGAGAAAATGGATTTAATTTGGAATGGAGAGAAGAATGGACTGCTGCGGCTCATCACTCCATCCTATACACCTGATCGTGCGCTCGAGTTTTCCCCCCCTGTTATGAGCGGCCATGGACGTCGCTGACAGGTCAGAGGGTTCTCCCCGATAAATAGGGTGCGTCAACAGCGATGCCCACTGCTCATTAATTGACAATGTCTCAATGCAAAGCTGTCAAATAATGTTCAACTCTCAGTCCCTTTCTGCCAACTTCACATGTTCATGAAATCGCGGCGAAGGATGTGATTGGGCAACGCCGTTCTTTGATGGGGCAACCTCGCGTCAAACCGCAGAGAAATGACGCACCAGATTTAAGTCCTGCATTGAGATGCATGAAAGTTGTATTAGAAATTTCCAATTTAGGTCTCACTTTGTACCGTGTTCAGCACTCAACAGCAGTGAGCTGCGCTAAAGTGGGCTCAGTTGGGTACAATGGATACCAATAGACAGCGGGCATGGGGGATTTATGGTGGAGACTTCGGGACACTCTGTTCGTAGTATGAGATGGTCGCCGTGGTTGTTGTTGTATGCATTGGGGGAAGTACAACTGTAGATATATGGCGGTGTGCTATATAATAAGGAATAATTAATCTATACCGTGTGATACGACGAGGGTTCCCACCTCAGGATTGCCCATTTTCACTAGCATCATGTCGATCCCCTGAACAATAAATATATCCATGTCCACCCAATTCAGTTGTCAAACTGACTTGGGTGGCGGTCACCGGAGAATTGAACAGAACTGAGCCCGCACTAATTTTTTAAGATAGAAGCTTGGAATAATAATTACGGCTCGGATCTCGGATCTGAGCAGAGCTGACCATAGACAACTGGAGCTATGAAAATCATAAGCCAGCTACATATTAATTGCATATATAGGGTCGTACCGCAAATGCCCCAAAATACGGCCACGTACATCTTTTCAAGTGTTCGCCATCTCTCTAGTTCTGGGGATGTCCACAGGGGTTGATTTGTTTAAGACTTGTCAATTTGTATATTGATTGCGTACAAGAAAGAGACCACATCAAGGGGAGGGGGGCCGCATCCCCTTATGAGTAGATAAGACATAGGCTAGAACTTCTTGCAGTCACAAGACCATATGGGGGTGTTTTATCTTCACAAAAGGGCTGGAACGGCAACGAGTACGCATAGAGCCACGGCGTATGATGCAGCAGCCCTAGAAGAGTATCCATTGAAGAGTGTGCTAGACGAGCCACTGGAGCCACTGGAGCCACCGCTCGCTGTTGAGGAGGTGCTCTGGCCCGAAGAGGACGAACTGGAGGACGAACTGGAGGATGAGCTGGAACTGGAGGCGGACGACTCACCAGAGGACACAGACGCAGAGGAGCTGACGGACTCCATGGAGGAGGATGAACCAGAAGCAGAGGATGAAGACTGGGAGGCAGAGGACGATGACTGGCCACCGCCAGAGGAAGAAGAGCCACCAACACTCTCAGTTGCAGACTTGATTTCGGGCTCCAGGCGGGTCGAGTACCATGGAAGACCTGTAATGTAGCTTGACACTTCACCCATGTCCACCTCGGAGTACAGTGTGGTGAACGAGTCGTCCGTATAGGTCTGGACTTTCTGATACAGCGATAAGAGCTCTGCCGGTGGCGCATTACCGTTTTGGACTTGGCCGAGGTAATCGTTGAGATTTGAGTTGATGTCGTTGACAATCGCAGTCAGCTCTGCGGATTCGTCAGCACTAACAGCTGCCTGGGTGGATTTTGCGATAGAGAGAAGGGTAAACAATGGGTAGAAAGTCTTCATCTTTGTATATGACGGATTTGATTTGCTGTGAAAATTTGACGCTATACCCCTCCCCGAGAGGAACCCAAGTGCCTTTTATATATACCAGCTTACATTCTCACTCACTGAGGGGCAAACTTGAAACTTGAAACCGCAATTATTGCCCTGAACATATAGAGCAACTACGGGATATACATTAAATGGATTTTACCGAATTGCTAATTTTACTCCCCCAGGGGGCCCCTTGCACCGAGGCCCGTATATGGTGTATAATTTTTTTTTTTGACACAAAACGCGGGGTATAATACAGACCCACGGAGACTAAAAGACTCGGAGACTCGGCCCTTTGCGTCCAGTTGAGTTAAGTTGGTAATTTATTACTCTGTGGGATGTAAAGTACAATTTGTGTAATAAGATAACTCATACGTCATTAGTCATTACTACTACATACACACACATAAGACAGAAGAATACCATATAGTTTGCCATCATAACTTGTCCTTAAACAACTGATTGGCATTCTTGGCAACGTACTCCTTATATGACAATGGTTTTTTCTCTCTTTCTCTATTCAGTGCAATATCCATCTCTGCAATTCTTTTAGTTTCTTGTTCCATTGCATTTTGGAAATCAAAATTTTTACCACTAATGACAGCGTCCAATTCAAAACTAACTTTCCCAACTTTCCCCTGTTTAAAAGTATCAATCCAATGGATTGCAGTACCAACTTCATCAAAATCTCTTGTTTTCCTGTTGAATTTCCCCACGTGTTTACTCACACCTTCCAATAACTCCGAAATGTCATTGGTCGGATGGTCCAAGAACTTGGAGTACAGCTTCCAATTCTGTAAGTTGATCATATAGAGCAAGTAATCCGCTTGGATCACTGGGTCTACCACCGTAGGCTTCACCGCTCCAATTAAAGACATCACAATCATTGTAGTCGAATGACTCACCTTGGGTAGAAACACACCGGGTGTGTCATACATCAGAATGTCAGGTTCTTCATGGATTTTTATAATAGATGACGTTGCCCTGGTAACACCTGGTTGTCCACCAGTTCTTGCCACTTTCTTCGAACTGTGCAATCCGACATTTCTCAAAGTGTTCACCAGTGTACTCTTACCGACGTTGGGCATCCCTGCAATCAACATTCTTAGTCCCAGTGGTGGGGCAGGTACCATTTGATAGTACTGCTGTTTTGCGACTTCGATCAAAAGCTTTGCGTCTCTCCTCGACCTACAGTCCACAAACATGAACGGCTCATCGCCATGCCATTTCTTAAGAAGCTTGGTGTTTACAGCACTGAGGTCCCTTTTGGAGTATAACACAATCTTTCTCTTCCCAGCAAACGGTCTGTCCAACAGTACGTTTCTCGAGCTTACAGGCGCACGAGCGTCTCTCACTTCAAACACCAAGTCGAGCTGGGGAGCAATCTGCGTCATCTTCGTCAGTGCCTTCTGGTGGTGGCCCTTGAAGTCCGACAGGCGGATGTTGTAATCCGGGAAGTGCAGCCGCGGCTTGAACATTTTTTTTGGTCTCTCTCCTCTGTAGTGTATCTGATTTGGGTAGTGCGTTGAAGTTGATTGATTATACATATATATAAAGTGCGAAATTTTTCACCAAAGCATCAAATCAACACCACAGGGCAAAAAAGACAAAAAGAAAACAAACGGGTCAAAAATATGCCACTGATCACATTCTGCGGACTGCCATGCTCGGGCAAGTCCACACGGGCACAGAGCCTTAAGAGACAATTAGAAGCCAAGATCGCCACTCTCAGCCAGGGAGAACCGGGACACGCCTATAAAGTGGTACTCCACAGTGAAGAGTCCCTCGGGATTAGTCGTGAACAGTACAGAGAATCACGTACGGAGAAGGCACTTAGAGGTCTACAGATGAGTGCTGTGAAGAGGGATATTGGCCGCTCGGTGATTGTCATACTCGATTCTCCCGCATATATTAAGGGATTCCGGTATCAACTCCACTGTGATGCCAAGGCACAGGGAACTCCGAGTTGTGTCGTATATGTGATGGCATCTTTGGCAACGTGCCAACAGTGGAATTCCCACAAGACAGAAGGAGAGGAGAAATGGGCACCTGAACTGTTAGACCAAATGGCCATGCGGTTTGAAGAACCAGACGGTTCGACACGGTGGGATTCCCCATTAATACCCATTGCCTATGACGATGAGGATGTTCCATTTGCAGACATCTGGAATGCCACAGTGTTACAAAAAGCTCCGGTTTCCAACTCCGCTACGATGCTCAAGCCAGCAACACAGACGAACTATGCCCAGGAACTTGATCGTCGTACACAGAGTGTCATTCTCAAAGTCATTGAGCTCTCCCAGTTATCAACACCGAGAATCAAGATTGAGAACGATGTGTTTGTGGAGATGCCACCACAGGGAATTTCCTCTGCACAGCTACAACGGCTTAGAAGAACCTTCGTTATGCTGAACAAATTGCGAAGCCTCGACATTGACAGAATAACACCGCTATTTGTCGATTACTTGAACACAAATCTCAACAGGGACTAAATCAGAGATCACTACATAATCAGTATAAAAACCAAACTTTTTAAACTCCTCCGTTCCACTAAATAGTGTATAGATTACAACCCCTGAAAGCAAACTGAACAACAAAAGTGGAAAAAAAATAATGATGAATGATGTGTGTGTGTGTGTGTGTTTATGTGCAAAATTAAAGCAAACAATGGGTAATAGCGTCAATTGGTCATTAGTGTGTGTGTGTGCGTGTACGTCTTTCTGTACGTCTTTCTGTATGCGTATTATCTTCTCAATCACTCCTCCTCAGAACTCTCGGAACTCACATCGTCATCAGAATCATCAGAGTCATTTGAGGCACCAAACGCACCAGATCCAGAGTTTTGGTACCCTGGGCCTTGGTCAAGCAATTCAATGGTCTTCTTCAACTCCTGAATCTGCTTGTTCTGCTCTGCCTCAGACAAGTTCTTGTTCTTCTTAGCCTTCTTCGAGGTGCCGTTGCCGTTACCGTTGCCTGCAGTCGAGGCACGACGGGTGGACTTCTTCTTAACGACAAAACTGTACAACTTGAGTAATGTCGCATTGTCCAACTGGTCCATGTCAAGCTCAATCTCCTCGCCGCTCTGGCTGTTCAAGTTCAAGCTTTCACTGATGATGGCCAATGCCTGGTTCAACTTCTTCTCGGACAGCTCGCCAATCTTCTCTGAGAGTTCCTTCTTCATGTCATACGTGATAACAGTGTTGTGGTCATACCCGGCAGATCTTTTCTTCTTCTTCGGCTTCTTTGTCTTCTTCTTCTTGAGAGTTCTCTCCTTGCGCAACTTGTCCATCTCTTCCTTCTTCAGCTTAGCCAACTGCTGCTTCATTCTTTCCAACTGCTCCTCCAAGAACTGGATCGCAGGATTCGTAATCATGGACTCGTTGATCTCCTCTTCTTCCTCCTCAGACTCCTCTTCACTCTCCAGCTCGCCATCGCTATGCTGTGGCGTAGGTGGCGCCACTGGCCTGTCAACCCACTTCTTGTCAAAGATGGCCTCCAACCTGTGGCCCATCATGTTAACAGCGGTGCCCTCTGGGTTGAAAGTGTAACAGTTCTTGAACACCAAGCGGATGTCATGCTCAAACTCGTCGGCATTCTCATACTGGTTGTTGTTCAGCTTGTTTTGGATCGTTGAAAAGTCCATAGGCTCCTTGATGTAGTCAAAGTATGTAGGACAGTTGAGTGAAACTGGGTCCACTGGAAGCATGAATGGGAAATTGAAAGACTCATACTTCTTCGACATAAGATCCTTAAGCACCTGCTGCGAGAATCTCAACTCGGCAACAAATTTCTTCTTGCGAGGTCTTGTGTCGTAAGGCATGTCCTTTGGTTTGGGTGGATGGATCTCTCTCTTTGGTCTCCCGTTGGCAACGCTCTCTCTTCTGATCGTAGGCACGCCCTCGGAGCTGAGCTCGCCTGGGGTCGAACTCGTCTTGCGTCTTCCTCCCGTGGTGGTCTTTGTATTGAGTGGCAGTTCTCTCAGCGGCATATTCAGCATGTGCTTCTCAAACGAGGCCTGGATGTTTCTCCCCATCTGTGCAATCACAGAGTCTGCACCGTTAAAACGGCCACAGTTGGCAACCATGAGGTTGAAGTCATCAACAAAGTCCTTCACATCTGCATAGGCATTCACAGAAAGTTTCTTTTCAATCGTTGAAAGATCCATTGGTCTCGTGATGTAGTTGTAATAGAAGGGAATGTTCAGCTTCACAATGTCCACGGGTTGCAAAAACGGAGCAGCATCTTTCATTCGCTTGATGATCTTCACCACACGCGTAGCATACGTCTGCTGGTGCTTGGGAATCGGATCCGAGGGGAGATTCTCCATATCCGGCTCTGCCGGTGGCTTTGGTGCTGGCGTCGTTGGAAGAGGCAGTGACGAGGCAGCTGGTGGTTGCTGTTGTTGCTGTATATCCTCTGGCTGTGATGTTGTGGATTTGGAAACGGGCAGCTCAGACGCTGGCGCTGACGAATCCTCGGTCTTTGGTCTCTTGGCTTCGCTCTCTGAGTCTTCCGGATCATCCAACTCATGTTTAGCCGTCCCGTTCGACACCGGCAATTCGGCTGCTGCTGGCGATGGCTCCGGTGGCGACAACGGCTTCTCCACACTCACCGCAACAACATCCTTCTTCGTGCTCTCTCCTGATACGGACACTGCTCGCTCGTGCTCCTCCGAGTGTGACGTCGTTGGTGTTGTGATGGGAGTTGACATCGCTTTTTTAGCTGCTTTTCTTTTTGGTGATGGCGTGGAGTCGCGTTGGTACAAAAAAATTCAAACAACCCAAACTCTCTCTCTCTCTCTCTCGCTCTCGCGATTTTCTCAATTTTTCCAAAAGGAAACCCGGATTTTGCGCCACTTAAATACCTGTGCCCGATCGTGAAGCGCGTCGACGTTCCGGCCCGAGTTTTACCCCGTCAGTGTGCTCAGAATTACGCGTGGAGGTGCGACCAAATGCTCGTCGCCCTACTCCGTACAATGTCCTGGCTTTGCTATTGACTGGGTATTCTACTATAAATGATAAAGGAGAACACTGCTGTACACCTTAATGTTCATTTCTCATCCTGTATAAACGACTTGCTAGCCGATCAACTCCGGTCCGTCGCGTCTCTTGTGTGTTGACGTCAAAACGCGAAGAAGAATTTCAGTTTGCTCGTGTTGGATGAGATTTTATTACCCTATTAGGAAAAATTGCGCGTCTTACCATTGCGCCATTGGCATCTACATTTGCGCCAAAAAAACACACACATGTGTCACACAAACAAACAACCCGCCACCCCTCAACATTATCATATCAGTATTATTCAGGGGCTACTACTGATAAGCTTCTTATTTCTTGTGTTTTTTTTTTTGCCTCATTTTTACGGAACATACAAAAGTGTCAACGGGCTTTGCCCTTCTTTCTATTTATAGTACACGAGGGGGGAGGCGTAAATCACAAGTGGATTGTCAACAGGTCATTAGTACTGAACTGCTTGTTACATGTTGGACATTTTCTCATTCTTGCAGCAAGTCTCTCTTTAGCACACGAGTCACAGAAAACATGACCACACGTCTTGATAGCGGTGTTCTTCCAGTTCTTAGAGCATAGTGAACAGTATATGAGCGAACGGAAACTGTCAATTTCGGAGGAATCCTCAACAGAGCCTGTCGCTTTATAACGTGCGATGAGCTTATCCTGCGATGCCAATTTAGACTTGGTAGATGCCAACTCTTGAGTTTCTGATGCCTGAGTCTTCAATAACTCCTGGTATTCTCCCTTGAGTGTACTGAAGTCCTGTTGAAGCCTAGAGACTTGTGCACGCTCAGTCTTCACAGTGTCTTCCAGCCTGATACATCTCTGGTGATACTCCTTCGTCTCCTGTTCCTTCTTTACCATCAGCTTCTTCATCTCCGTTTGTTCAGAGTTCAACTGGTCAATTTGTTTCTTATATTCGGACTGCTGGGCCTCGACTTTTTCGAAACTAGTCTTGAGCACCTTGAACGTGGTTTGAAGCTTCTCACCGTTCATCTTTTGATACTGTTCACCTTGCATCAGAGTTCTGTACTTGTGATCCACTTTGATTTTAGCGGCATCCAAATCTCTTTTACGTTTCTCCTCCTCAGATGCGTTCATAACCTTAGGAACACGAACGGATTGTAACTGCTTAAAAGCGAGTTCCATCTCTTTAATCTCATCCAACAATAGAGAGTTCTTTTTCTGCAATGTCTCCAAGTCAGTCACATCGGATGGCACCACTTCATTAAGCTTCTGCTCCAAGTTGTAATTCTTAATTTGTTGCTCCTGTGCACTCACGAGCTCTTGCAAATCAGTCATGGTCTTAAGGTTATTCTTTTGCTTCCATAAATCTCCTTCCGTCATCGCGAGGTCTCTTTCGTTTCTAAGTCTCTCTTCTTTCTCCTTTGTATCAGCTAAGTCCTTCAAGAGCTTGTTCTTTTCCTCTGTAAACACCTTGAGCGACTCTTCACGGCTCTGTACTTCCTCTTTACTCTCCTTTAACTGTGTTTCCAAAAGCTCCAGACGGTGCATGAACTCATCGTGCTTGTGTTGCAGTTCTTGATTCTTGGTTTGCAATGACTTATAGAGCTCAGAGCTTTGGATAGAGTCTGGAGATTGAGAATTAGAATCTATCAAATGTGTGCTGAGTCTTTCATATGTGGAAATGTTTTGTTGAATGGTTATCTTTTGTGATTCAATCACCGCCTTGTACTCATCCAACTGAGATTGCAATTCGTGTAACTTATCGCTATCCATTGACGTTGTACCTTGTGTTTTGCTAGCAGTTGTTATGGATGCATCTGTAATTTCTCGTGTTGTTGCTGTTGCTGTTGCTGTTGCTGTTGTTGTAGTTGTTGTCAGTGGTTCCAAGGTCTCTTGATTAACATCTGGTGTATCTTCCTTTTGACCCAATGCACGTGGAATCGTCTTGCTGTGGAGTCGTTGGTGGTCCTTGAACAACTTAAGATAAGACTCATTCAAAGAGTGATACTTTTTGTCCAACAAAGAGTGATCGGATTTTAAAGAATCGTATTTGGTTCTGACATTTTGGAATTCTTTGTTAATGCTGGCAACTATGTGTGTAACATCCTTGGGCACATTCGCAGAAATCCTGGCTATTAGCTCTGCGATTTTCTCCTTCTTGGAATCCAGCTGTACAATAAACTCATCATCGGCCAATGCCGATGGAGTATCGAGTAAGAAGTCAATGTCATTTATAGAACCATCATTTGGAACCAATGAACCAACAAACACCAGAAACTGGTCGACCCACGAGTTTAGCAGCAACAAACGGTTCTTGTAAGCTTCAAACTTTGTGCTCAGCAGCTTCGATTCCTTCTTGACAATACTCGATTGTTCTCTGTAAACCTGTAGTTGTCTCAAGATAGCCTCCTTTTGATAATACACAACATCTTCTTGTGTCAACGGACCGTCTTCCGAAAGCTCATCAAGTACTTTTCTCTTCTTGACTTCGCCACTGGTGGGATCGCCCGCCTCTCGCTTCAGCATTGTTGTTGATTAGTGGGAGTTGAAAGACGCGCTTTGTGTTTTTTTTTTGTGTTTTTTTTTTTGATCTTTAGTTTTCCAACTAGTGACAGTTCAGAATTTTGTTGTTGATGATGTTGATGTTTTTCATGGTTGTTACGTTTACGTTTACACCAATCGCGACTTTTTTTTCCACTAGCAACTAGGGATATATAGGATCCGAGGGTATCATGTGACTTGTGAGTGTCCCGATATCCGAGGGATTACCCTGCCGTTCACCTCAAAAAAAAAAAATCCAAGAGAGCAATCGCGCGGATAAATTCAAAAAAATTTCAAAAAGGAAAACTGGGTTTTTTTTGGCGCGGGGACACAGATTGGCAAGCGAGGCGTTCGCTGGTATCTGCAATTGCGTGCATAAAAAGTTGAGCAGCGGGAATCTTTCTCTGGATGAATCATCATGGAGATTTCTGGTGTTATGTGCCGATTTTAGAAGATTTTTGAATAGTTGTAATCTCTGTTGAACTTCTTCTGTGAAGTCCCGAAAAAGAAAGAAAAAAAATAAAAGTAGAGTGGCCCTCCCCATGGAAATTCCTCTCTCAACTGCAAAAGCCCTCGAGCTGTTCCCACAATTAGCCGTGACACATTTCAGTGTGACACCCGTTGAACAGTTGAACCAGGCAGCCACTGGCTTAGGACGAAATAGGGTTCCAGCGGGTGGGTGCTTTGGGTCAAAAAGCGACCAGATCTGGGACGACTTTCCATTGTTTAAATACGTACATATATATATATATATATATGTATATGTATGGCATCCCAGGAGAACATCACCATAGTTAACAACGAAATCTGTCAGTGAGTCTGGGCCTTGTGATCTGCCGGCAGCTCCGCATTCAGCGCGAAACAAGTATAAACAAGTAAACAAAGTGCCTGCGCCAGATCTGCAGCGGGATCGAAAAACGCTACAATTCCATCCCGTTCCATAAATCTGAGACCCTTTTTTCTCACGTTGCTTCCCACAAACTCCACTGAAACATACCCATACACAGCAGGCGCTTTCCCACCACGGCCTCTTACGGCTTCTTTGGTAGTCTCACTTCATCTGCCACACACCTACCACTCTCCCTCACGGGGCCAGTTTGCACCTAAAAGCTGAGCCTTGCCGCCGTACATCGAGGTGTTCTTCAGGATGGCAACGACAGAGGTTAACCTGGGCGGTTCGCTCGCAGAGCTGCCTGGAACGCTCGAACGACCTCGGATGGCATACTCTCGCTCTATATCATCAAGGAATTCGTCTCAAGAGTCCTTAACTCTTAGTTGGACGCTCAGTACCACGATGGGGACCCGCAGATTAGCAGTCTTGCCCATCACGCTCAAATCACCTGCTTCCATGGACCAGGTGAGAACACGATGCAAGCTGCTGATGGCCGAGTATAGAGACCTCAACACACACCTGCTCAAGTTCACACATAGACACAACCAGGTTTCAAAGACTAATGCTCTAAGACTTACACTACTACGGTTTCTCAGACTACGGAACGATACGTTTCTTCAGAACGATAACAAAGACATTTCACCGTATATCCTCAAGACATCTGCGCATGCTACACGAATCTTGGCGAAATGGTGGTCCCTGTTGTTGGAAGAGTTGAGTGACACATCGAAGAAACTCTCAAGCATTGATAGAAGTGCATATTTGGAATGCATCAGTAGGATCATGGCAAGAAAAGAGTGGATTGCACTCAAGAGATCTGATCAGACGTTCTCGGAGTTACTCACACTGACACTGGAGTATTGCTTTAACAAACTCATTCCAATGAAGACCTCACCATTGTCGATCAACGCATTCATTGGCAAGGTGTTTGCCTATTGCTTTACAGAGGTACACAACTTTGCGCATGTCCTCTTGTTTACGCTGTTTGTGAAGAACTACACGATGATAAAAGTTTCTGATATCGTTCAACCATCACATAACATTGCGCCTGACAGGGCACTACCGACTTTACTCAAGTTCATGAACTTTAAGGGCGACTTTCAGCGCTTATTGAACCAAGAGGATTTCCCACCGAAATTGTTGGGGTCTCCATGCATGTATCCACCAAGAGTGACAACATTTGACGATTTGGAGATCAACATCAAGGACAACGCATGGGTGAAAAAATGGGCTGGGTTTGAAAGCGACATTTTCTGCTCTTTCTGGAAGCATTACTACACACTGTGCTTTGAAAACTATGACATCACATCTTATCAAGACTTGTTTCAATGCCCTGGGTTCTTTATCATTTATGGTCACATATTGGAGATCTTTGACTCCAGTGTGGGACACATCAAGAAGTTCAGAGTATCGCAATTTAAAGACCCAAATAGTACCACTGTTGAGACCGCTATCGCTGCATCGTACACTTCAGCTGGAAACCGTCAAGACATTCAAAAGTTCATTGCAAAGTTACCAATTATTGCCATCTTCAGAGCAATGAGGCATACTATCTATGAATCAGAGCATGAACAGGGCAAGTTCCTTGTTCAAATGTTGGAGACCACCTTGATCTCAAAGGCACGTAAAGTACATGCATATGATTCTCAGACTTGTGAAGCTATCTATGACATCTTGACAGAATTTGTTGCTCATATGCAACATGACTCGCAGATGTTTTCAAGACAACTCGATTGGAATTTTTGGATCTCTGGATTGGTGAATATGATACAGACTGGGCATATGGTATGTCAGGTAAAATCTTTGTGCTTTTTGTTCAACATGTGGGACATACTACCAGCAGGCTATACTTTCAACAACACTGGTGACTCAGATACAGTCTGGGTGAAATCTCCAGGATATGCATTGATTTATAACTTGTCCATTTTTCTCATTTCCAAGCCACTATGGGAATCTCTCTTTGGGCATTGGAACCCACTGGTGAGACACTATTATAACAGGCTCATTGTGTTCAAAATTGTGGGCAGTGTTAATGATAGTTATAGCTCCATGTCTTTCAAGAAGGTGATCAAAGGCCGTTTGAACTCATCGTATGACTTATTTAAGAAGAGTGCTGGGAATGAAGAATTGTCATTGACAAAGAGCTTGGATATACAGGCTGCTAATCCTATTGTTAACAAGAAGCTGATTATTACGCCCTTGGATCACATGTCTTCATCATCCTCATCGTGTGTTAACATCTTGGACAATCTGCCCTCTCCGCCTTATAACTCGATGTCCATGCCATCTTCTAATGCCAGTTCAACTGCTACTTTGTTGTTATCTTCGAGCAGAAAGACATATGGGTACGACATCTTTGATGAAGCTATCTACTCTAGCTCATATGGTTCTTCCACTGGTGCTCCATTGCCTAAGACGCTGTCCAGATCTTCGCTCTTGAGCTCTTCTGCACCATCACCAGCATGTATTAAGAGATCTGTTTCAAGCTCTACATTGGGTAGAGTGCCTCTATTGGGTAGTGCGTTGAGTTTCTTCAAAAAGGTCAATGGAAGTCATCCTAACTTGAGCGTACAAAAGACTCAGACACCATTACCTACCTCGCCTATTATCCAAGAGGACAGTTTCGAAGAATACCCATCACTACGAGCCTCACCATTCATGGGCCATAATGGATCAAGCCTGTCACCTGGTTCTCGTTCACCGAGTATGCCAAGCATACCAAAACGTTCACCAAGTATTCTCTCTTCACCTGCTTCTTCGATCTCTGAGATCTCAGACGTTGACCATGATTTTTTGAGTGTTCCAAAAAGGGACCAGATCACGAAGTCACCAAGTTCTATCACGTCTCGTGTGAGTTCCACGTCATCATTGGCCTCTATGTCTTCAATGGAGACGTTGCCAACACCACCTGAACTGTTGTGCAAGATCCCTGAGATCAAAAGATTCAAGTATAAATTCCATCTGACCTTCTCCCAGGACGCAATGGAATGGCAGAACCATATTGTGAAGAACAAACAGGCAAAGTTTTTCAGACAGTTGGTTAATTGTGAGCCGCCTTCGAGACCGGTTATACCATTCGAGCAAAACTTGTTGCACTCCATGTCTGACTCATCGTCGGATGATGATGATGATGATGATGATGATGATGATGATGATGATGATGATGATGCCGATGATGATGATGGATGTGGTGAACTGCACCAATTCTTGACTTTCAAGAAATCCACACTTCACTACTATGACCAAGTGGATGCCGTTGAATTTCACGATCTCAAGAACCATTGTCTGATTGGTAAATTTTTGAACGAGTGGAAGTGTGTGGTGGATGAGTATGAAAAGTACATGTCCTACACTACTGAGTATTCGCATTCTGATGATACTTTTGCTGACCCTATGCTTGTTGCTGACATCCCACCTGTCAAGGTGAAGTGATGTATCTATGAGTATTAATTAACGACGTTTATGACTGTTCTTGCTGGTTTTCTTTCACACTCAGGGTGAAGTTTATCCCTGATGACGAGCCAGTGAAATTTGTATGGTAGTCCCCATGTAGTATTATTGGTTTCTTCTCTGGTGTCGGTGGTGTTGGTGGAACGTCTTCTTCATCCTCATCTTCATCCTCAATCATCACCATATCGTCAGGGGATGCCATCTCTCTCACCAACATGAGCCCTCCAATGGTAGCAAACAGACAGAACGAGCTCACTCCCCATAGCACAGACACACCAATGAGATAACTCAGCGTACGGTAACTGTACAGGTAGTATCTGAGTCCCTTCCACGAGACGTTGATCTCCAGCACTGCTTCTGTTGGATCTATGAGGATGGAACGCTTGTTGAACTCCAGCGTGATGCTCCATGGCTCGTTTAATGAGAAGTCACGAGTGAGATATTCGCCCGGCTTGACATCCCTCATCAATTGCAATGTACTGGTGGTGTCGATGAGTTCGTAGTCCAAGATCAGCGGTGGGAGGAACCATTTGACAAACGGTGGCACTAAGTGCTTCAAGGCAATCCCATCCTTTTGGCACGGCAGCATGAAACTGTTAAACGCAGACACCAAAACTTGTGGGTTCCCCTTCATGCAGATTCCATTTGTCAGAGGCCACCGACCGCTGACGTAGGTATCAGGGCGCGGCGAGAGCTTTGGTATCAGCTTGTCTGATACCACAGCAATCTTGAACATCACCATTGTCGATTCCGTGGGCTCACAATGTGGCTTGAACTTGAGATCAAAGTCGTAATGCAAGTCCGGATCTAATTTGATGTGCGGAGCGGTACCCCTCTGGCGGTTGTCGTATATGCTCAGACTCTGCTGGCCAAACACAATGAACGGCGGCATCTTGGGGAAGCCGTTGTTCAGCACGTAGTCTTTGAACGGTAACGATATCGTAGCTGTGGGGATGAGGTGGTGATAGAAGAAGTTGAATGCCAGGCACGCAAAGGGCAGCAGAACGCTGAAAGACACTGTGACGGTTGTGGCGAAGATCAGCACAACTCTTAGTGTTATCACCGGGATTCTTATATCGAAGTAACGCGCCATTGTTGTTTCCCCTGAGTCCTGCACTGCTTTTTTATCGGACTGAGAATTATGGTGATGTTTTATTGTTGGGGTAAACAGAGGCCAGGGTATTCGAAATTTAAAAAAAAAAAAAAAACATCCCTGGACGGGCCACTACCACCAGAAGGCCTACGGTTAATCAAACTCCCCGAGGAACATGTATAAATTTACATCCATCCATCTATAATCCAAACAAAACCGTACCAAAAAAAACACACACACCTCTCCCCCGCCATAACTGCCAAACAGGGCAACCAACCAGCCAGCATAAACACGCTAATGCGTCGTGTGACCCCTGTGGTACTTCAAGCCGTTCAGGTTCTTGTATCTCTTACCACACACCTCGCATCTATATGGTTTATCCTGCTCCATCGTGTTGCCGTCGTTCGGGTCCACTACGGAGTACGTGCCGTCCGGGTTCTGGTGGAGCTTCTGGTTCTGGTGCCCGTGGAGTCGGTGGTACTTGAGCCCGTTCTGGTTCTTGTACGTCTTGTTGCACCCAATCACAGGACAGGTGTACGGCTTCTCGGAGCCCTGCGCAACGTACAGGTTTCTCGACGGGTCATCAATGAAGTGCTCCTCTCTCTCGTCATCCAAGTCCATCGCACTGTCGTCGTTGTTCAGCGACATCGGGAACGGCGCAGGCTGTTGCTGTGAGTGCTGCTGTTGTGGATGCTGCTGTGGATGTTGCTGGTGCTGTAAATGTTGCAACTGCTGCTGGTGTTGATGCTGCTGCTGGTGTTGTCCAAACTGGCCCTGCGACTGTGACTGTTGCTGGTGCTGTTGCTGTTGTTGCTGCTGTTGTAGTTGTAGTTGTTGCATCAGCTGCTGCTGGGACACTCCGCCCTGTGCAAGCTGGTGTTGCAAGTTGTTTCTCAGCTGGTTGACCTGCTGTTGGTGGAACGGTGACGACTGGAACCCAAACTGGCTGTTGTTCGCCCCACTCCTCTGTCCCGGTCTTCCGTTTAGATTGGTATTGGTATTGGTATTGTTGTTGTTGTTGCTGTTGTTAATGAACACATCCGTCGTCGACACGGTGTCAAAATTCTGTATTGGCTTCGGTTGATGAGCTGGAGGCGTAGGTGAGATGTGTGATTCTTCGTAATGTTTGAGTAAATCGTGTAACGTCGGAAGAAGTTGTCCACAGCACGAGTAATCTTTACAATAGTTTGCCTCCAAATCGGGTAAGTACGACGACTGCACCGGTGGCGACATCGATGTCTGGCCATAGTTCATCGCCCCACCTTGCTGCTGGGCCATGCTGTGCATCAACACTTCGTCTTTGAGCCATGATCCAATCGTAACCGAACCCCATGAGATGCCCCCCACTCCTTGGGAATGGGCAATTGACTCCCTTCGGTAGTTCCGGGCGCTGCCAATGTTGATCGACTGCGGTGGCACATGTGGGTGAAGTCCCAGTGCCATGGATTCCTGTCTCTGGTAGATGTCGATCGGCTGAGATTCCTGAGCGGGCAGTTGGTTGTAAAAGCCTCCGTTGTTCATCATTATAGTGTGTGTATAATATAATATAATCCTTGGGGGAAGCTCGTCTCCTGGGTGGACTACCTAAATATTCTTTGTTGTATAAGTGGGGCTGTTGTGAGAAAATGACACCGTTGGGATCCTCTGTATATGACAAATCTAATGGGAACCAACTAGGCGCTGTGCTGTGCAAAGTGCGCTTTTAGTTTATAGATTCTAAGATGAGCGGATTCCCTTCGTGGTAGTTGGCAACGACGACGGCGACGGCTCTCTCCAAGTCCGTTCCTCCTTCCTGTGGGCCTGTGGTGAACCGTCCGCGGTGAGACTAATGGTGTACGAGCGCGCACGGCGCAGGGTCAGCGGTGCACAGCGGTGCACAGCGGAGGGGGGGCAGGGGAAGTAAAGAGCTTGAAGACTGGAGAGCCATAGGCCAGAGGCCAGAGGCCATATATGAATAGTAAGTACTACTATGGCCACTAGTAAACCACAAAGTGTGTAAGCCAGCTATCCACTGATTCAAGCACATGCGTACTGCTGATACTCAGCTATAGAGCTAAACCACAAGGTGGCCTCAGTGGCCCTGACCCTGGCCCGCCGGCGTGCGCCGTATATCAGGATCACTACCAGTGGGTAACGACTTCCGGCCTAGGCAGAGACCACTAAACAGTCAAAAAGACAAGGCTCTAGGCAGCGTACCACCATCATGCGCCATAATTCCGAGGCCGATGTAGCCAATCACAGTGCGTCCCGCGGCCCCGGAATATATCCCAGAGTGAAGCCCCTCCCCTACCCCCGGATTGTGAGAGCCGTGTGCAATGCACATTGCACCGCGGAGTGGGCCCCGCGGGTCCCGCACAAAAGCCCAAAGCCCAAAGCCCAAAGCCCAAAGCCCAAGGGTCGGCGGGTCCGAGGCGTGAGCGCATCGGTTCCGGGCACGCCTCACTGGAGTTTGAAGTTTTGAACACCTCATTGGGGGTACTATGGAGAGTGATGGGATAAGTAATAAGGTTCGTTCATTTCTATGCTTATATACCATTAGCAAATGAATATATCCCCTACGTGTGTCCTCTGTTTCCTGATGCGAGCCAAAAAGCGGAGATCTTCTGTTCTATGACGTGTATATATATGCTGCTTCAAAGACCCACATATGAGATCTGTGCCCTGGTACTTAGTCCGGCCAGCTGGCACTTGCAGTCAGACTCATACTGATTGATATTTACTGTGTGTTGTACTGTGATATCTGCACTATATATAATGGACAACTATATGCGAGTGTCTCCTCCACTCGACTTGCAGTAGCTCGACACTCACTATGCGATAGGCTATACCGGGCCCCCTACGACCTGCGGGTGGCCTCATATATATAATTGTATGATTACACATCGCAACATTGCAGTAAATTATAGCTTACAAATCAACATCAAACGTGTGAAGTGAAACATATAAGAATACCTCTGTATCAAATAATACTCAGTAGATCTACCAACACAATTACTAATTATACACAATACGTGTTGTTAAATATTTATTTTTGTTTCACAAGGAGGGGGTCAGCGGGTCAGGGCATGGAGACCCAACGCCGACAACTATAATACCCAAATTTGGCAAAAAAAAACTGGGCCCCTTTTGTCTGCCGGTGCCCGTACCATGTTTAACTTCACAAAACATCCAGACATCCCTCTCCCTCTCCCTCTTCCACTTATTGACACTCCACCGGATGACAGGTCCCCTCCCCCCCATGAATTTTGTATTATATAGTTGCTTGCTGGCGTTTCGTTGCTCTTCAAGTTTACTATAAATTTTCTTGATTTTGACATTGATTGGATCAATTCATATCACTATTGATTATCATACACACAAAAGCTTTTCGAATAACATGGCTCTTTATTACAATCTCATCTTTGGACTACTTGTGCTCGAGATGGCGCTGTTCACACTGCTATCGTTGCCACTGCCTTCCAGGCTCCGTCGCCCTTTGATATCGGTCATTTCAAAACCATTTCAATCCAGAGAAGTTACAATTGCCATTCGTTGTATCCTTGTGTTCATCCTTATCCTATTTGTCGACAGCGTCAACCGTGTGCAGTCCATTAGCGAGGAACTGCAAGTGTTCAGCTCGAGCCATGATAGTACGTTGGCCTCCACAGCACAGGCCGCATTCCTCGGCGACCGGTCAGAGATCCAAGCTCGTAAGTTCTATGCACAGAGAAACCTGTACCTTACGGGCTTCACACTGTTCTTGACGCTCATTGTGTCACGTACTTATGGGCTTGTTGCTGAGCTGTTAGAACTCAAGAATGTGGTAAGAAAAGACACCCCAAAGAGTGGATCCGTGTTGGAATTAGAAAAGAAGATCAAGCAGAAAGACGAGCAGTTGGCTATTCTTAATGACCAGGCTAAGAGCTTACAACAGGATTACGATGACGTTGCTGACGAGCTGGCTAAGAAAAATGACAAGAAGACCGATTGAACACATATGTGGACATTATTGGATGGAACTGTTATAGTCTATATATATATATCTTAACTACTACTAATTCTTGGGAGTCTCATATGACGAACTCTTGTGCTTTGGCACAAAGTTGAATGCCTCACCCGCTGGGCCCAAGAACATCTCGGAAATCTTAATCCAGTCTTTGTAGTCATTAGAGCCCAAGAGGGTCTCCAATTCGGTTCTTCCCTTCCAGTTTTGTGGTCTCTCGTTCAACTTGATAGGGTATTTCTCCAAGATACCATATGGAATGTATCTATGGAAAAACGACATGAATTCACAAAGGAATCTTCGGGACTGTGCAACACCGTATTCATCAGACCCCCAGTGTTCCAAAGCGTAGTTAGCATACGTCTTGACAATCTCAAGTCTCTCAGTGGCAGACTTGTCCAAGTACTGCTGGGCATTGACCTCCTCGAAGATCCATGGCTTGATCAGCGCTCCTCTAGCAACCATCACAGAGTCAATGTACTCATTTTCTGTTGCTCTGTACCAATCATCCCAGTTGTAGCAGTCGCCATTACCAACAAAGTTGACTCTCTGGAAGTCCCTTCTGTCCTTATCATCCTCCAACTCGTGTTCAGTGTCTCTAATCACCTGTCCGACCTCTGCAATGTAATCCCAATTAGCCTCCCTCGTATATCTCTGCTGTCTTGATCTTCCATGAAGTGTGATCGCAGCGGTCTGTGTCTCTTTTACGATTCTCTTGACAAGGTTGTGTGCCATTGGATGATTATCTCTCGTACCCATTCTGATCTTTACCGTCGTGGGGATCTCTCCTGAACAGTAGTTCATCGACTGCAACACTCTAAGTAGACGTGCTGGTTGATCCAACAGACCAGAACCGGCTCCTTGTCTGTATAGTAAGTCAATTGGACATCCAGAGTTCAAATTGATCTCACTGACATTTGGACAAAACTTTGCGATGGCCTCCGTAGCCTTAGCAGCTTGCCAATGTTTAGAAGCGGCAATTTGAACACCATACCCTGGATATTCAGAAGAATGAGCCTTTGGCAATGCCCATTCGGAGTTTGTTCCCTGGATCAACGGTAAAGACAACGCCATCTCAGAATATGTGACATCAGCACCGAGAGAGCGCATAAGACGACGGTATGGTAAATTACCCACTGTGGTCAATGGAGATACAATCTTCTTACCCACGAGGTCCAATCTTTTCTTCTCTGCCGCATAGAATTTGGACTCCATGTATTCATTAGCAACATCCTTCTTATCTTCCAAAGTTTGCTCTTCTTCTTCAACTCCATTAACTTCTTCCCCATCAGCTATTTTCTTCTTCTCGGCATCTTTTCTCTTGTTATCATCTTGAATCACATCCATAATCTTACATACCGCATCGGCCTTGACAAAATCGAATTTCTTCTTCATAAGCAATGCCTTCTGGTCCAATGTGATGTAGTTAATCTCATGGTTCGTCTTCTTGGATTCTTTATACTTCTCGAGGTCTTTTACAAGTTTATCATCACACAAATGGGAGTGTAAGAAACGGCACTTGAACCCAGCAGGACAATATCCGAGGGCATTGAAAACAGGACAAACACCTTCAATGTCCTTCTCCTTCTTCTCCAAGTACTCTTGTAAGTTATGTGTGAAACGGCACTTGTCAGCACCAAATTTACACTCCTTACCAGCATCCGGATCAATAAGTGCAGAACAAAGCTTGACATCTTCACCCTGCTGTCTCAGGTCTCTGTTCTTGTTCTGTCCTCTGTTTCTTTTGCCCTTCTTCCCATTGGTGTTGTTGTTGTTGTTGCTGCTGGGATCTGCTCTATCGGAGGACTGCTCAGCTTTGTCATCGTCAATTGCAGCCATTGGTGTGGCATCCACTATGAACTCCGGCTTGACATAGGCAATGCCACGCTGGGGCTCCTTTGCCTCTTCGGTCTTGGGCTTTTTGTTCTCCGAGAGCTCCGCTGGGGACTCTGCAGGTCTCTTGAGTGCTTCGTCCGTCATATCTGCTGTATCTTATTGCAAAAGACACAAAAATATATATATACATATGTGGAGATGAGATTGAAAAAAAAAAAGTTGCTGGGTGAGTGCGCGTACCGGCGGAGTTCGCGATTGGGGGAAAGCCCAAGATCGGACATCTCCGAGACGCGTCAATTTTTGTTAGTGTTTATATATTTATATATATATATAGAGAATTGATGGGTATATCATTAAAGGCGTTTGTTTGAAAACAAGCAAAAGATGGAAGGCATGGAGAGCACACAGAAGACGAACAATGTCGATGTCGATGATGTCCTTGGCTTCAACCTCGGAGGAGACCTTGAAGGAACAACTTCTTCAACTACAGAAACGATCCCATCAGCACGTATTAGTCGACCACGTAATTTACAAGATCACCATCTACTTTCGATCAGAGGTCTCGATTATGTTAGGAAGTCAGCGAAGAAAAGAGTGAGGAAGCACATGAACTATAAGAACGAGTATAAGAACTTGACAAACTTCTTATCGTTTTATCAAATTTGGGGACATAACTTGTTTCCTAAATCTAAGTTTGAAGATTTCTTTGAGATGTGTAATACTGTGGGTGCAAAGAGTTCGGTAAGATCTTTGAGAAGGTCATATGTGGATGAAGATTCAAGAGAGCAAACTAATAAAGAGTATGAGCAGTTCTTTGTACCGACGGTGGAGAATCAATCTAATGAACGCAATGTACATCAGATAACCAGAGAAGAGGAGGAAAGAATGGATAGAGAGGACTGGGAAGACCAAATGTTTGAGCAGGCAGAGGAAGCTATGAATAAAAGTAGTATGGGTACTATGCGTGCCGTGGATACCACTACATTCGGTGCTACTAAAGATCCCATTACATCAACATCAACATCAGCAGAGAACGATCAAGAAGATGAGTTTGATGAGTTTGATGACGATGATTTCATGGCAGAGCTTGATAAGAAGACACAAGTACAGACACAAGTACAACTAGAGACACAAGAACAACCAGATATGGCAGAGTTTGTGGATGAAGACGATTACGAGGCAGAGATGGAGTTTATGCGTGAGCAGGGCTTATAAAAAAAAAGAAGATCTTTGCAACTGCAATTTATAAGCTATCTTTATCTATTGTGTCCACAACACAACACTGCACTACTAATAAAATGATAAACTGCTTACGCTTCCCAATTGGGCCCACTCGCAATTATTAATACCGTCCCCCCTACCCGCAGCCGGAGTTCTGCCCCAAAGCAGCCGGAATACCACCACATGCACAGGCTTTAAACCACCAAATTAAACCCATAAGAGCCACACCGCGTGTCGTGCTTCACACGCGCACCCTTCCGCCATAGTTGAGCCTCTGTTTTTGGGAATTTTTTCTTTTTTTTCATATTTTTATAGTATGGGGCCGCTGACGTAAGCATGTCCCGATTAGTCCAATCAAGCGATGTGACACATGAATGACGGGGGGGTCGGTGGGGCGGTGGGCGGTGGAAGTCGCAACTGTGGTGTGTGTGTGTGTCAAGTGGCTGCTGCTGCTGCTGTATTGTGTGTATTGTGTTGAATTCGAAGGTATGGCTCTGTGGCTTTCCGGTCTCGGGAAGGGTATAAAATAAAAGACTATTGCTGTCCACAATATTGTGGCACACATTGTGTGTAGTGAGTAGTAAAGGCAAAGAGAGTCAGTATGTCAGTGGAGATCAAAGAGATCAAAGAGATCAAAGTCAAAGAGGTGAAGTCCCTCAAAAGACACCTGTTGGAGGAGCGCTCACTTAGTGTCAGCTCCACCTGCTCAACAGAGGACGACCTCTCGGAGAAGCTCGATAATTCAGATACCACCAACTCATCAGATGAGGACGAACCACAGACAAAGAGACGCAAAGTCGTTGTTGAGACTGAAGAGAACGAGCTGCCAAAGCATCATAGGGCTATTGTCATTTCGTCTTTTGAAGAGCCATTCCAACTTAAAGACGAGCATCCTCTTCCCTCTTTAGAGCCACATGAAGTGCTTATCGAGAACAAGTACATTGGATTGAACCCGATCGACTGGAAGGGTAAAAAATACAGATTTGGTGTCTATTCGTTCCCTTGGATTCAAGGCCGTGAATCTTCGGGTATTATTAAAGCAGTGGGTTCGGAAGTGAGGAATCTCGATATTGGAGATGAGGTATTCATGGTCTCAACGAGTTATAGAGATTTGAAGACTTCCACTTTCCAAGAATATACTGTGTTCGATGGACGTTTGGTATGGAAAAAACCAGAGGCGATCAGCTTGAAAGAGTGTGGTGGTGTTGGTGTTGGACTTGTGACTGCTTCTAGTGTATTGGAAGAACTACAGCATGGGTTGTTTGATGAAGATAGTAGTAAAGATACCACGAACGCTGCAAAGGGTAAGAACATTCTCATTTGGGGTGGGTCCAGTGGCGTTGGATCTTACGTTACACAGCTGTCCAGGGCAGTTGGATATGATAAGATCATTGTCGTATCATCACCAAAGCATACAGATGCATTGCTTGAAACCGGTGCAACTCATATCTTGGATAGATTTAAATCATTAGAAGAGTTGAAGAAAGATCTTGAAGAAATTGCACCTGAAGGTGTACATGATGGTGTCGATGTCGTTGGTAAGGAAACTACAGATATTGTTGTCCATTTATTAAATGTTAACAAGGAAGAGAGTTCTGCCGGTAAGAACTTGATTGCAGTGGTATCTAAACCGTCAAAGACATTGGATGAAGAGTTATTGAAAGGTATTGAAGTAAAATCAGTGCTTATCAAGAAGTTCCATGAAGACGTTGAGTACGGCCAAAGATTGATCAAACGTACTTTGGAACTATTGGATAACAACCATATCAAACCACAAAGGAACATTAGATTATACAAGGGGATTCATGGGATTGTTAAAGGGTTGGATGATTTGGAGGCATATGGTGCATCGTATGAAAAATACGTTGTGGAACTGTAGATTAGGTGCACATTATATATATATATATTCATACATATTATGTAGGATTAGCATTAGCATGCATAATTTCTATCAATACGAAATATCAAGAAGTATAAATCATTGGCAAATGTCAAGTGAGGTGATATATATATATATATATATATATGTTGCATATATATCAACTGTAATCCCATACCTACCGCATCCCGACGGGTTTTCGCGCTTTTATCCATATATTTTGTACATTGGCTGCTCACTCCCACGTGCACAGAAATTTAACTGCATTTGAACATATTAAAAGATTGAAAGTTATATTGTTGCATACCTCTGTTATATCTTTCTATACCATAAGAAGTATCATATATACACATACAATGTCATCTGCTCCACTACTTCAAAGAACACCAGGTATGTGAGAGATTTTAAAGATTCAGGCATATATATATGGTATTGAATCCGTATTGATCGATATCGATATCGATATATCTCATATATCAATCAGATATGTTGGTGCACCATATATATGTCATTATATATATGACACATGACATATATATAACACACAGTACTAACATACACCCCTCAGGCAAGAGAATTGCTCTTCCAACCAGAGTCGAACCAAAAGTGTTCTTTGCCAATGAGCGTACTTTCCTCTCATGGTTGAACTTCACAGTCGTACTTGGTGGTCTTGGTGTCGGTTTACTCAACTTTGGTGATAAAGTTGGTAGAGTAAGTGCTGGACTCTTTACATTTGTCGCTATGGCTACAATGATCTACGCTCTGATAACATATCACTGGAGAGCCGTTGCGATTAGAAAAAGAGGTTCTGGTCCATACGATGATAGATTCGGTCCAACTATGCTTTGTTTGTTCTTACTTGTTGCCGTTGTGGTGAACTTTGTGCTCAGAATCAGAGCTGCTTGATATATTCTTCTCACTCTAAGTTTTTTTATTCATATGAGGCTGAAGAGGGGGGAGGGTTATAATATTTTTTTTTTTCATTCAGGGGAAGGGGAAAATACACACAAGGGATGTAATCATATACTTGACTGTAGTTGTTGTTCATGAACTGTTGAATAAACTCCATAAAGTATTCTTATAAAATTTAAGGAGAGTACTACATCCGAGGGCATGTATCCCGGATGTTACCCCTTGCGTACGGGGGGATCTTCTAAAGATCATGAGAGTGTGGAAAATTGCATAGATCTCTAGCATCATATATCCTGAATAATTAATTGATTTTAACAAAAGAGGGACAGAAAGATCGAATGGATCCACGAGTACGAGAGCTTTACAAGAAACTGTTATGGATTGGCAGAGATTACCCGTATGTCTTTGGACTTTAGTGATTGCAATGAATCATTTATAAAGATTCATGACTAACAGGGGTATACCGCTATAGTCAAGGACTATCATACTTCCGAGAGCGCACTAAAGCTGGATTCCTAAGGAACAGAGATTTGCAGGGGGTACCATTGGATGATGCTATAGAAAAGGGAGACTTTATATACAAAGGCGGGTATATGCTTTGCTTTTCCCTGGTCATGCTGGAATATGTGTATACTAACAGATAAGTAGAGATTGAAGCGTTGATCTTTCTGACAAGATACAGAGAGATGAAGAGGAGGTACTATAAGTGCTAATTGGTATATACAATTCATGTACTCTCCACAAACACGATCCATAGTATATTTGTATATAAGTTCTATGAAGCTTACTAATCTTGGTCAACCAAACGACTGTCAAGAACTCATGTGCACCGGATTAATTACATGTCCGATGATCGGTGATTTCAAATCCCTAAGGGGGAAAATTGGAATCCGATATATGGATTGATGAAATATATAGGAGGAGAGTCCTTGCATATTATGGGTTCCCCTCAGGGTGTACATATTGAGACCATACCATATCTTCGAGACGAAAAGACTGACCACCTACAAACTTCGGGGTAATAATCATCTTATCAAGCCCTAGGCAGCCGGTGGTTATCAAATTACAAATCAAAATATAATACTTTATGATTATATCCTATCTCGGTGATTAGAGCTGCGGCTATGTCGTATGAAACACTCAAGCGGGTAACTCATGTCATGTCATAGGACTCAAAGAGTGCGTGGTGCCTCAAGAAAAGAGAAAACACGGCCTCCGTTAAAAGTTGAGTTGCAAGTTGGCGCTCGCGGAACAAACTTTACTCCGGACAGGGCGATCTAGGGCTTCGGGGCTCTAGAGCTCCGATAATCGATCGTCTGCCACCACCCTGAAGTACTTCAACAAATCTTAAGTCAACACTATTGTACAAAATTTCCTAGTCCATGGTTAAACTTCTAGTCCCAAGTTCTTAACTCCATTTATTGTGGGGCAACTGACTCTGTGGTGCTTACCCCTCTTTTTTAGCCTACCCCCTCCCCTTTTTTATATGACTAGGGAAAATAATCGCAGGGTGCTGTGTGGCACGCGCCAAAGACTCTGGACTCAGACTTGTGGCCCCGCTCCCCGTGGCCCCCCGCTGCCTCCCCTGGAGCGGGTTCCCCTACAGATGCCCTTGGCGGAGTTAAGCCCCAGGCAGATCAAGTACGCCTTTGGTAACTAGTAACTGGTTGTGCTAAAAGTTTTGAGTTCTACAATGGACTGGTTCTGTTAAAGTTCCGTTCAAACCGACACAATAGAGACCGCTTCCAATCGGCCCCCGGTACACACGGCTGGCACTGAGTCGCCCGTAACTTAATTGGCACACTTTTTTTTTCCCATACCCCAGGCCTCAGGGCCAGGGCAAGGATTCAGCCGCTCTTGTAGGAATCCGAGACCGCATATCTAACGGCGCGACAGTCCCAGTCCCCCCAAAGCCTGAAACCCCAATCAAACCTTGCAGAGGGCCAATGGAGGTCCGAGGGATGCCCAAATTGGGGATGCTTGGGGCCTTGGCCCCACCTGCTGCAGGAGTTAAGCGCTATGTGTGATCTCCACCTGCTGGGTCCCCACCGTCACATATAAATATCTGGGAAGGGCCTCCCCTCTCTCCCAGCTGTTCTATTCCATTCTTTCCCTTACGCTACCCACAAGCAGCAATGTTCAGAGCCACCACTTTCACCAGAGGCTCCACTATGAGAGCCACCTTGGCTCTCAGAGCCGCCAGATTCTACTCTCAGATCCCACTCTCTGTGCCAATCACCTTGCCAAACGGTGTCAAGTATGAGCAGCCAACCGGTTTGTTCATCGACAACGAGTTTGTTCCATCCAGACAGCACAAGACCTTTGAGGTCATCAACCCTACCACTGAGGAGGAGATCTTGCACATCTACGAGGCGCGTGAGGACGACGTTGACATTGCTGTTGAAGCTGCTGACAAGGCCTTCAAGTCCTCTTGGTCCACTGCAGACCCAGCTTTCAGAGGTAGAGTCCTCTACAAGCTTGCCGACTTGATTGAGAGAGACGCCGAGATTCTTGCCGGTATCGAATCCTTGGACAACGGTAAGTCTTTGTTCTGTTCTCGTGGTGATGTCCAGCTCACTGCCAACTACATCAGATCGTGTGCCGGTTGGGCCGACAAGATCTTTGGTAAAGTTATCGACACTGGTAACACGCACTTTTCGTACTCCAAGAAGGAGCCAATCGGTGTGTGTGGTCAGATCATCCCATGGAACTTCCCATTGCTCATGTGGTCCTGGAAGATTGGCCCAGCCTTGGCCACGGGTAACACCGTTGTGCTCAAGCCAGCCGAGGCCACCCCATTGTCCGCTCTCTACGCCTCCAAGCTCTGTAAGGAGGCCGGTATCCCAGCCGGTGTCGTGAACATCGTGCCAGGCTTTGGTAAGATTGTCGGTGAGAAGATCTCCCGCCACCCAAAGATCAAGAAGATTGCCTTCACCGGCTCCACCGCTACTGGCCGTCACATCATGAAGGCCGCTGCTGAGTCCAACTTGAAGAAGGTCACCTTGGAGCTCGGTGGTAAGTCGCCTAACATTGTGTTCAACGACGCCGACGTGAAGAAGACCGTCCAGAACTTGGTTGTCGGTATCTTCTACAACTCTGGTGAGGTGTGCTGTGCCGGTTCCCGTGTCTACGTCCAGGAGGGCATCTACGACGAGGTGCTCAAGGAGTTCCAGACCGCCGCCAACACGTTGAAGATTGGCGACCCATTCGCCGAGGGCACTTTCCAAGGTGCACAGACCTCCCAGCAGCAGTTGGACAAGATCTTGTCCTATGTCAAGGTTGGTAAGGAAGAAGGTGCCACGTTGATTGCCGGTGGTGAGAGATTGGGTGAGAAGGGTTTCTTTGTCAGACCAACGATCTTTGCTGACGTGCAGGAGGACTTTAAGATTGTGAAGGAGGAGATCTTTGGCCCAGTGGTGACCATCACCAAGTTCAAGACCGTTGACGAGGTTGTTGAGTACGCCAACAACTCGAACTACGGCTTGGCTGCTGGTATCCACACCACCGACATCAACAAGGCCATTGACGTGTCCAACAGGGTCCAGGCCGGTACCGTGTGGATCAACACCTACAACGACTTCCACCAGATGGTTCCATTCGGCGGGTACGGCGAGTCCGGTATTGGCAGAGAGATGGGTATCGAGGCTCTCGACAACTACACCCAGATCAAGGCTGTCAGAATCGCCCTCACCAAGAAGAACGAGTAAACAAATTCTGGGACCCAGGCTGGACCTGCTCCACGCTTGTTTATGAGATCACGTCTATATATATTCCGTCTGTACAATAAAAAAAAAAGGAAAGATTGCAGTTAATTTATCCATCACCAATATAGTTCTCCAAGTCAATGGCCCATAACGCAGCGCCCGTTCTGTTGGTAAAGACAAATAATGTTGAAAGAAAAGGTATCGTTTCCAAAAACCCAGAGATAAGACCGAACAAGTAGTAACTCCACCAAAGGTTGGAATGATGAAGAGCTTGTTGCCTGTCATCCAACTGCTTAAGTGCAAAGTACCGATTGTGCATCATCTTTCCCTTTATTGGCGCCTCCACGAGCACAGTGATAATGGGGCCAATTCCCGGGATCGTCATCATCCATACGGTTATGAGTACGGTCAAGTTGACAGTTGACATCGTTACAAGCATCCGTGGGAGTTCCATCGCCATGATTCTGAGTCCTTCTGTAAGGGAGAACTTTCTAGCGCGTCCCATCTTCGCTCTCACAATAGAATCTCCACGGTCAGCACTTCCTAAGGTATACACATAGTCGAATAACGACTCCAAGGGCAGCTGGTAGAAGAACACCAGTCCCAATCTCTGGGCCACAGTGTCGACCTGGTGCAAGAAGTTGAAAAATAAGATGAAAGGCCCAAGTGGGCCGACGCACATTGCACTAACTGTCCAAAAGATCTGGACGTTGAACAAGAGGAAGTAGAGGGCAACAAAGATGAAACAAGTGAGCGCTGCTTGTGGCGCCATCACAGACAAGATGTTTCCCCATAGTTCAGGATGCATTATGAAGAATATCATTCCCTGTGGGGGGACAACGGCGTTAGCTCTCTGTGGCTCATACGGTAAGAAGAATTTATAGAGAGAAGACTCACTCTGAGGGGAATCAACGGCACGGCCAAGATACTTCGTGGGTTGTAACAGAAAGGCCAGACATAGAGGGGCTGTTTGTATGGCATTGTTGGGGCATCAATAACATACCCATACAGAAATAGTATATATATGGCTCTTGAATCAAAGGTCAATCTCGCATCATGTTAACAAGCCGATGTGCTAAAAAAAAAATGTGACACAAAAAGCTTGGACGAAGCGGGAGCGTCTACCTGCATATAAAATAATGCATTGATGTCAACTATAATTGAAGAATTATTGAGTGCCCTGGTGGCTGTAAGCAGATCAGCGGACCGTATACGCAATAGCGGAAGTAGCCAAGAGCTGGGACAGCTAGTTATTGGTGTAGACAAACGCGTATAACGGAAACCAAGTAGAGGTATAAACCAAACAGAAAGGACATTTTTCCACTTTACGAGAAGGGTGCATTGTTATACAATTGATAGTATTGAATTGGGCTACCTGAGAGTAGCGTAGTCCATATGTACTACCCAAAGGGAGGAGAGTGATAGCACCCACGGTGTTTGTATAAAACTAAACAGGAAGACTTAGATAGAGAAGGGGAGCGCGGGCTGGCCTGTGTACCACAGAGTATGAAGGTGGTAAGCCTCCGTGAAATGAGAGAGATAGTGTTTGGTTCCATGTCCATAGCTGGTAATTGTGGTAGAAAGATGACACAAAAGGTAAAATGCAAGCCCTTTGGAGACATGGTACGGGCACTCCATAGGACATTCTAGAGGTACCACATCACCCACAATATAGTCTCGCTTGACAATTTTATCGTTGTGGTACATCTCAATGTTAGAATAATTTGGGGGTGACGAAGGTACCCCCAGCTTCCAGATACTCCTGCTGTGGCGGGCCTGATATGATACCATTAGCGTCGACAGGGTAGAGTTCATCAGCCCCTAACACACCCGGGACAATCAACGACAATGCCAATAACATGTAGAACCAATTTCTTGGAGAAGTAATGGATGCGGTACTTCTCAATGGGCCAATAATAGAACTATTCGGGTAGTGGTAACCTTCAATCTGACCACAGTAGTAGACAGACATGTAAGTAGAAACATTGGCTTCGGTGTAACCTCGATCGCCACAACGGTAGTATGTCATCACTGGATATACTGTTGGAAGGGAGGGGCAGGGATGGTATTAGGGATTGAGCTGGCTGCTTCCTTCATTTCTGGAATATGGGGACCAGTCCATGCTTATATGAGTATGATATGACTTAGCGTTGGTGGACCCTGCCGGGGCGCCTGCAGCCAGTGGGGGACTGGGGCTGCAGATATGCAGGCGGTTGCCCAATTTTGTGGGGCAATTTGCAGTGACAGTGTTGCAGCATTGCCCACACGGTTCTTAGGGCCAAGAGCAGTACAGGAATAATAACCATTTGCAAGTGGCCCAGGTAAGAGAATTTTATAAGGTAAGAAAAGACCGTGTAAATACTATTAGCTTTTATAAAGGTGATGCCACTAGCATGGAATTAATTGATACTGAGCAGTTACAACTTACCAGCTGCTTGATTGATTTAAGTGAGCGATCTAGGAATTATTGCAGCGATAATTGCAAAGCACCCTAGGGGGGAGGGCTATAACATTGGTACCAGCATGCAGGAGGGATTTGTCGATTCATGGACCCGGGATCGGGATCGGGTGTGAAGGAATCAGATTTAGAATAAATTTGCCTCCCACTTACGCAGAGTTTCGCATTTATTGTACGACGTATTTCCGCGGCTTTCGTGGAGGAGGATCATGATAATCTACTAGTGCATGCTATATCATCAATCTTCGACTTTAACAAGAAGAAAGTACTACTCAGGATTTGATAAGAAGTCGATTTGCCAAGCACTGGGTTTTTTCCTACTCTTATAGAGTCCCCCGGCGGCAAAATATACCTTACCAATATCTAAATCTCAAGTGTGGCCCAAGACAAAAGGCCCAAGCCCTACAGGATCTTGGCTGCCGGACCCTGCATCGCTCACTCTTTTAGTACATAATTTAAAAGAAATCGAGACAAGAGGTTTCCCCATAGTTCAGGATGTATTAAGAAGAGGATCATTCCCTGTGGGGGCGGAGGCTTCAGCTGGCTGTGGCTTATACGGTAAGAAAAAGCACTCACCCTGAGGCGAATCAACGGCACGGCAAAGACACTGCGTGGATTGTAACCAGGCGTAGAGTGTGTGTAGATATGGTATTGTTGAGGCACCAATGACATATATAACCCATACAAGATAGTATATATGTATATATATATATATATATATATATATATATCCATCGTGTTGGTAAGCCGCTGTGGTAAAAAAAAAAAGTGGCACAAAAACGTTGGACGAAGCGGGTGCATCTGCCTGCATATAACTAGGGTCTAGCGCGATTGCTATAGGGGTTGGATCTTAATGCAACGTATATATATACAGCTTCGAAGTTATGAGATCATACACACGGTACTAGATCAATGTTAGAATAATTTGGGGGCGGCGAAGGTACCCCCAGCCTCCAGATACTCCTGCGGGGTCCGTTGTATGATACCATTGGCGTCCACAGGGTAGAGCTCATCGGCCCCTAACACACCGGGGAGCAGCATCGACAAAGCCAATAGCACCCAGATCCAAGCTTTTGGAGAAGTAGTGGAGGCTGTGCTTCTCAATGGGCCAACAATGGAACTGTTGGGGTACTGGTATCCTTCAATCTGTCCACAGTAGTAGACGGCCATTGGAGGATAATCGGCAGGGTCAACGTAGCCGTGATCGCCACAACGGTAGTATGCCATTATTGCAGTTATAGTGTGGAGAAGGCTGTTGAGAAGGATGATAGGGGAGAAAGAAGAATAGAATGGCTGCCTCTTTTATTTCTGGAATCTGGGGCCAGTCCCCACTTATATAAACACTCATGATATGAGTCTGGGGATCGTGGTGGGCCCTTCCGGGGCTCTGGGGCCTGCAGGCAATGGAATACTGGGGTTGCATCCCCAATATGCAGGCTGACGCATGGTGTCTTTAACGTGGGGCGTTCAACACCGCCCAGCTCCAATTAATCTAAAGAGCAGAGTAAGAATAACTACGGACATCGAGAAAGAGTTTCATACGGTGATGGGCCGTATTAATTAGTCTTTATGAAGTTGGTGCTACTTAGTTAATTAATACATGCCATGTAGAGTTAGCTTATGACCTCTGAGCAGCCATCCACGGAAAGCACGACTGATTCCGGTCTGATTTGCAAAGCGATCTTAATTAGGGCCAGTAACATTAATTGGCACTGTGTACATGCTGAATTTGTGTTATATATACAACTTGCCACTTCGGTTCGGCTACCTATAATTAGGAAACAGGGTCGTATATATTCGCCTTTCATTTAAACACGCAATGATCTGACTGCTGCAGCTATCAGCCATCCTCAACTTTGACAAGGAAATGAAATTAAAAAGATCATCTCATTAATTGGTTGATTATAAATCTACTCCCAAAGCACTGGGCTATCGCAAATTTCTACGTCCCCCTCGATGAAACATTTATCTATAGTATATATGAACTGATTAGGATTTGAGGCCGAAACAAGATCACACCTTCCTACAACATGCATATCTTGGCGCATGCCCCAAGTTTAAGGTCTTGGTTTTTTTTTGCTCAGCACAGCCCAGGGCCTTGCCCCAGTTTCTTAAGTCCATATATATAATTCGAATCGAGATCATAACCACGCAACTTCTAAGGTGTGTAAATATAAAAGGACCCGGCCACTTGGTCTACCCCAAATTTGTTCTCCTTTGAGATGCTGAGACAAAGTCATCTCGTGTGGAAATTATGTTAAGTGCGTTTGACGTTTGAGATGCTGGATTTTATGACCAGATAAAGTTGTCTTTGATCCAAGCGCCGGGCGCCCCGGAACCCGGGGTAACCGTTGCCGTAGACCAGCTTGCCAAGGAATGGGTTAGAGCTTAGTCTTAGTCTTAATCACCAGAGTCGAGTCGCAACTTGCAAGTCCCCGCATATAAGGCAACCCGTTATGCCGGTCCCATTGGCTGCAGGGTCCTGCACGATCCCCAGACTTATATTCATAGAGCTGATCCCCAGTAATGAAGGAAGCAGCCATCCAATTCTTCTTTCTCGCTATAACTGCAGTAATGACATACTGCAGTTGTGGTGACCGAGGTCGAACCTAGTCTAATGCTTTCAGTGAACTGTCTATCAACTACTGTGGTCAGATTGAAGGTCACCGGAACTAAAGATTTGTAAATAAACAATTGAATTGTTATATAGTTGGGCAGCGCAGTAGCTACTCTCTTATATGTAAAGATGTACAGTGATAATTGTAACAAAGCTTTGGGATTTTTAAACGAGGCGTAGCATTAAGTAGTTGGAACAGCGGAGCCTGATCTCCTATATAGAGATGTCTGAGAGATGTGGAGTGATTGTGGAACACGTGCTTTAATACCAAGATGATCGCTTATATATGTAAGATAATGGTGGAGTGCATCAGCGTAACGTCATGAGTACACATATATACTCGTGAGGCAATATATCATCTAATCATGGAAGCTCGTACTCTCGAAAGAATGCAAGAAACAAGTAAGCCATCCGCCACTAAGAGCACGAAGTTGAGGGCCAGTCTGCACCACAGCTGCTGGAAAGATCCATTGTATATATAGGCTCTTCATGGGGATCGTTTGAGTACAATTCTATACGCTCATGAATGAAACTTCCAATAGCATTGTAAAGATACAGATACCTGAAGGCTGATGATAAAAAAGATGGAGAGCCCTCATGGGAATCTAGGAGTGATGGTTTTGGGTATCAAGTTTCAATAGCGTATCCATGTATAATATAACCACTTCTCGAATCAAAGATCGATCTGATCATCTAGGTAACGTGTTACGGAGCGGCAGTAGTGCTGGAAAAAGTGACACTAAAATTAGCTTTGGGAAAGCGGGCGTCGACCTGCATATAAACTGATAAACTTTAGCGATGTACCTTAAAAGCTTTATAGCACCTCTTTTGATGTATAACATATATACATCTGTATATCTTATAGGTATTTATATAGCACTGGGCCTACGCCGATCAATCTTCTCATCCCCCAGCTATCGAACAGAAAATGGGCCCTCAGGCCGTGTATAAAATTTAGACACTGGATCCCCTGTCTCCTTCCTTCCTATATATACATATCTATAGTTTCTATATATATACATACTATACCAATCAAATCCAAAGCATCAATGTCACCAAACAGCCTGAACTTTGACTTGGAGCGTATTACACACCACACAGTGGACGACCCATTGTATACACAGTTCCACTCAGAATCGGATTCAGATTCTACCGGTGATGAGGCCATCACCGATCCATACCAGGCTTTCAAAGCGAGCCATATGATGTACAATGATAAATATGAGTACGACCACTCCATGGGCCCATTTTTCTATGAGGAGGAAGCAATAGAGGTGTTTGATGATATCATACATCAAGTGCCTGATTGTTACACCAAGCAGACCATTTCTTGCATTATCGATTCATTGAAGTATGATACGAGAGTGTTGTGTGATGAAGAAACTTCAGAAGAAGAGGTTCAGTACACACATAGCAAGATCAGATTTGCAGAAACGCATACTATCATAGTGTGTTGTGTCAATAGACCATTGGGTATTGTCTCGTTGAAAGAGACATCTCCAGTGAAGTCCACACTAAAGAAGAAACAGAACCCATACGAACTAAAAGAGAGGCTTCTATGCATGGCGGACAACAATACAAGCATGCAGCAATTCATGAATAACTTGGACAAATCTGATAAGGAGAGGTATGAGCATAGATTGGGTATGGAACATTACGAAGACAAGAAGAGCCGTGTGGACAACTACAACACGGAGCATGGTCTCGAGTCCTATGAATTTCCTCAGAAGAAGCAGACAAATGCCATTGCTTTACCCTTGCCCACTTTAAATAGTCTCGAGTGAACAATAAAACAATTATTCACATTACCTACACACGTATAGGATCCCTCTTATCAGTGCACTGCCCCTACCATGTGGTGTGTGGATGTAACGTCTTCAAAGAAGAGTAGCTTGTGACTGCTAATTTCTCATACAGTGCGAAACACCCAAGCACCACCCACTCGCATTGCGCCCGTCCTGACATAAGCCATAGTGCCAGGATTACGTAAACTGGGATTCGCGAATGCTTTTTTTTTTCTTTGCCTGGCTTGCATAGGCCGCGCTGGGCGGTACGCAGGATGCGAGTGGGAGTGGGAGTGGGAGAGGGGGCGAGGGAAGGCGAGCTGCGGAGGAGGACGCACAAAACAAAATTGAAATTCTTCACGAACGGTTAACACCAAGCCACTGATCAACATCGAAGCAGCAGTATCACCACAAAATGGTATGTTAAAGGAGAGCACAGGGATGAGACGCATATGGAGGAGAAATGGAGATATGGGCAGTGTATTTTGGAGTGCTTGATTTGGCTGGGAACTGGCAGAGCCAGGAGAGTGGGCCACATATGAAGCCATGATAGAAAGAAGATATTAGAAAAGAGAGAGAGGTAGTGGAAGGGAGTAGACACCCGAAGAAGTTATACACTACAATCCTACCGACAGATATCAAGAGATCCATCTTATAAAGAGCCGTTTTGAGAGCGGCGCAGGCCAAGTCACGAACCCAGCCCCCCAGCCAAAGAGAGCACCCAGAGCACCCAGAGCACCTTAGATTCTACTCACATTCAGTCCACCCACCTGCTAATCAATGCAGAGTACTAACATTTTCCCCCCCTCAGTCTGACGCTATCACCATCAGAACCAGAAAGGTCATCAAGAACCCGCTCTTGGACAGACTCCAGTTCGTCATTGACGTTATCCACCCAAACAGAGCCAACGTCTCCAAGGACGAGTTGAGAGAGAAGCTTGCTTCCGTCTACAAGTCTGAGAAGAACGCCGTCTCCGTCTTTGGCTTCAGAACCCAGTACGGTGGTGGTAAGTCCACTGGTTTCGGTCTCGTCTACGGCTCCGAGGAGTCTGCTAAGAGATTCGAGCCAGCCTACAGATTGGTCAGATACGGCTTGGCCGAGAAGGTTGAGAAGGCCTCCAGACAGCAGAGAAAGCAGAAGAAGAACAAGGACAAGAAGATCTTCGGTACTGGTAAGAGAATCGCCAAGGCCAAGGCTCGTCGTTCCGCCGACTAAACGCGTCCATCGGGTGACAGCGTTATGTTGAGTTTTTATGAAGGGGTTTTGTTCTAAAAACGAAAAAAAGCAAGTCATTAATGTATTTTAGAGCATGTAGTCAAAGTGAAGTGAAGTGAAGTGAAGCTGTAGATTATTATTGGCTGGCTAACTTCTGGCCAGGGCCATATAGAAAGTCCCGTTTCTCTTCTAGTCCCTCGTTGTTTAAAGCTAGGCGCGACAAGGCAGGCACTACCATATAAATCAACGCCTACTAACTTAACAACGCGTGTGTGAACAGCCACTTGAAAGACTCAGACCACAAACCAGACACCAACACAATGTTCGGCCTCGGGAAGCTCTTCTATGGTGAGTCCCACATCTTTCCCCCTTTGAACACAACAACACTCTGTGCAGAGCGCAAGCACTAACAACCACCCCCTCACAGTCGGCCTGCTGCTGATCAACGCCGTTGCTGTTCTCAACGAAGAGCGATTCCTCAAGAGAAGTACGTAATCTCTCGCTTCATTCCTCTCAAGTACGGCTACTAACAACAGCCTTCCTCCTCCAGTCGGCCTCCATGGTGACTCCCACGCCCCGGCATTCGGCCAGCCAGAGACCTCGGCCAAGTCCAAAGTGATAAAGGTCATCTCCTCCGTCCAAACCATCATGAGAATACCGTTGATCGGTGTCAACATCCTTGTCATTCTGTATGAATTGGTACTGGGCTGATTTCTGTGCCCTGTGCCTCGCCTTCACCAACTGTCATGTCCCCCCTCCCCTCTAATGAACTCCTTCAGTCTACAAAACAGTAAAAAAAGATTATCGTAAATTCGTTAAAATCACCACCCATTAGTCCTAAAAATTGTTACCCAAAGTTGTCACATCCAGCGTTTTTTTGTGTTTTCATAATTTCTCTTAGCAAGACCTGTGGTCCACAATATAATGATTGATAATGTCCAGTTTCTCCAAATCTTTGAACACCACTGTCTCGAAGTTGTTGAAATTTTCGTAATAGTTCAACAGACAATCATAGATGAATAAATACTGTCTCAAGCTCTGCACCATCGAAATTCTCTGATGTCTAAAGGACTCCACAACTTCAAAGATTGGATCAAAAGTGCTCAGTTGACACTGAGACTGTGTAGAGCTCTCAAATGCTTCGTTGATAATAGAATCAAGGGTACAGAAAGTACCAGTACGGCCACATCCAGCAGAACAATGGACAATGACATTATCATCTTCTTTACCAATAGCCTTGAGAACATGGTTCTTCAAATAGATTAGCTTCAATACCTCAGCTTGCTGATTACTCTGAATGACATCGAAATCACACCAATTTAGCATTTGGATCTGGAGAATCTCCTTTTGTCCAAAGTTCTTCAATTTCAACCTGCGTACGATCAATTGATCCAATTTAACTGTCTCCAATTGTTCAAACATACAGTCGTCCTCCCAGTATGGATAACACTTCTCTACACCGTTCTCATACTGTGAAGTCAACACTATCACCACAGAAACAGCATTGTCAGAACACAATTTGGCAAAGTCTCTAGTAGTGCCCTGTAAGGGAGCCTGTGTGGCAATATAGTTCATCTTGGACAAGTGTGGAGCGTTGATGAAATTGGCATTGATGTAGCCGTGATGTTCCTGGGTTGGAGTAATTGCAAGTTTCACCCTTGAGTGCTCATATGGGAAGATGTCCTTGTATCTATTCTTGAAGCCCAACTCGATTCCAGACCCAACAGAGTTTGTAGAGATCATGTCATTGATACGTTTCTTTTCCTCAATCTCCAAGTTTTTGAACTTCTCCATGAGTGACAATGTGTTAGTCTTCTTGAAAAGCAAGCTGAACCATTCAGGCAGTCTTGGAGAAGGACCATTCTTCAAAGCGTGGTGTAAGTATTTAAACTCATTGACAACTTTGGCATGACTCTCAAAGTCATAAAGCTCTTCATTATGTCTGATTTTGAACACAGGTGTCTTTGGTAGTTTTGGAAGCTGGAATCTCGACAAGTTTGGGGAGATGGGTGAGGATGCAGAGATACTGGCCAGAGACAACGATCTGTTATGTGGAGGTGGTCTTAATGGCTGAGCCTTTACTGGCACAGGACTTGTCTCAACTAGTTCGGGCATCTGCTCTTTAAAGTTCTGGAAGCCTGCCTTGATCACATAAAGTTCACCGATGAAGGAATCGTTTATGAACTTGTTGATGGACCCGTACATGTTTAGTGGGAGCTCATCGCTCAACACCTCTGCGTCGTCATAGAATACCACTTTTTTGTGGCATGAACCCAACTGAAGAAAATTCGTAAGTTTAGCATTCTCCAAGAGAGATACATTGTTCAAACACTTCTGAAGCGTAAAGTTTGATCTTTTCAAAAGTGTCGATGGCAAGTTGAAGTTGATGGCACCCTTTACATGAGCGTTACTAAAATCGATGAATGGACGCACATCTATCACCAAACAGTTCTCCATTGTCATTAACGCACCAACATCCATATTCGATGCCTGTGCCACATTCGGTGGCACTGCAAACTTGGCCACCTTCTTAAAAGCCGTTGAGCCAGACGTTGGGGAAAGACACATCATCGTCGGTGAGGCAATGGGGGAACCGCTGCTCGCTAAAGAATCCAATGACGTATTCACCATCGGTAACGAAGACACAGAGTTGAACCGCTTCAGCTTGTAAGAGCAAATCGTATCGATCGAGCTGATGGAGTTGTACGAGTCGTTCTTGTTGTGCATTGACTCCATAAGCGTCGCCTGCGAGTCCCTCGATGTCACCTTGGTAAGCCCTCCCACAGAGCGGTCAAAATAGGTTGTGTTCTCGTAGTTCTCGTCGATGGTATCCACTGAAGGCCGTGAGAACTTTTGTGAGTTAGCCACTGTGACACCCGTAGTTGAGTTCGTCGCCGTGGTTGTGGTGGTCGTGGTGGTTGTGTTGGCTGGCGCTGAGTAAGGGAAGCAGAACTGACTACGCTGGTGTTCCATCGTGTCGGTCATCTGTGCGTTTCTCCCCCTTTCTTCTGCCTTCTCCTGGCTGTTGTGTGTGTGTGTGTGTGTGTGTGTGTGTGTGCCTGTCCTGTTCTGTTAGCCGCCGTGGAGGTTATATCAAAAGAGAACGAACGGTCCAAAGCCAGCGCGTGCTCTGTGAACTTTTTTGGTGGTGGTGGGGGCGGTTAAATGTTTGAAGTGATGAAGTGATGACGTGATGCGGCGTTTGTTTTTGTACTTTTGAGCTTCTGGTTCCTGTCTTGTACGGACAAAGCCTGTGCTCCTCCTCTATCTCTCTCTCTAGTTGAGCCAGGAAGATGTTTCCTGACGGTCTATGTGGCAAATGTATATCCTCTGACAAATTATGAAAGCGGCAATCAAAAAATCCCAAGACGACGGGGAAACGTCGGTGTAGTGCAGTGCAGTCTGTGGTTTTCCGGTGACTAAACGCGGTGTGTGTGTGTGTGTCCCAGAACCACGAACGGCTGTATGACGTGGGTTGGTTACTTGTGATATTTTCTCGAGGGTTTGGAAAGAATGTTGGAAGGAAGAAGCTCAAAAAAAGTTTTGGTACGAAGCCAATATTTTCCACCCTCTTCAAGTTATAATAAATGGGACTTTGTGTATGTTCTGTGTTTTTTTTGGAGGGGAGGGGAGGTACAAGTTTTTTTTGCTTCCCTCTAATATACGCAAACCCACTGGAAGGTGGGCGGGCGGGCTTATTGTGTAGGTGCCCGGACCGCGCGCTAGGGATCCCCAAAGTGCGGATAAATATGCGCAAGCCGGCGTCGATCCACAGATTTGTGCCAGCTATTACTCTATTTTTGATGCTTTTTGCAGTACAGCACTGCAGATCCCGCGCTATTCTGTATGATTACATCATGGGCATACTTGGTCTTGGTCTAGACTTCTCTATATGAAAAGCGTCCCAAAGGGGCCAAAAATTCATAGAGATTGGCCCTTAAATCCCTAGATGGAGGATACACATGGGTATCCGATGATCATTAAACGTACAAAAAAAATTGGTCCCGGAGCTTTAAGGTCTAGAAGGCGAAAAAAAAAAAACAGGGTCTCTGATTTTGATTTTACCGGAACTCTTTATGAGCTTTTACATCGTGCCTCATATATATATATATATATATTGTTTCAATTAATGTATTTTTTGAAGAAAACCCCCCCTCCCTCGCCCTTCGAAGGAGCCATATCCTGGTTCTCGCCTATGGTCCCCTATATGCCGTTGGTAGATGGACAAAAGGGTTCAAATATATATACGAATTGGGAATTTGAGCGAGCTTTCAGCCATGATACCAATTTTTCCTATCTACTCTACAATTTTACGAAATTCTTTTTGATCGCTGGCCCTAGCTGCTTTAGGCTGTGTGATCGGCGCGTATATCCCCATATGGGGTCTAGCTTGGTGTTTAGAGGCTCTGTGATTGGTGTTCAAGAAGCCATTGCGAAGTTTTATAGTCTGATGAAGATGGTGTTGGAAAACACTATGCTCTACTATACTACTAGTATATATGCAAGTAAACTCTCATACAACCGGACCGTTATGCCAAAAAAAAAATCCCGGACGGTTTCTAAATATAAAGAACGCATACGTCACCCCGGATGGGGGACACGAGCCTTTGTACTATTTTTATATCGGCCCGGCTTTCAAAACGAACACAGAAGTAGGCGCATGTTTTGCGAGTCTTTTTCGTATTCAACCGCCAGCGCAAAGTGACACAAATTGTATGTTAAAAAAAATAAAAAAAAAAAACTTGTCGTGAGTTGTGTCTGCCAATCGCCGAATCGGGAAGCACGCGCTGCAAGTCCGAGAGCCTACCATGGGTTTTTTTAACCTGGCTATCGTGTAAATAGAGAACCAGCTAATAACAGAACACCACCAGTCCCCAAAATTCCTGGGTGGGGTCCGCACAGGGATACAAGACTCAAAAGCTAAGACATCCCATATAAACTTCTATATTTTCTGTATTTTTTTTTTTTTTTTGGTTTCACCTTTGAAGAATTTGGTCCAAACTACCGGTCGTGTACGTAATGCCTATGACAATCTGTTAGTAGCTAGTAGCTGATCTATGTCCCGCTACGGGCTTGATCACTGTTGCCTATTTCTCTGGCAGTCGAGTCTTCCAATCCGGCCAATTTGGTGGTAATTAAGAGATCATCCACTTGTATAATTGGCTGTACTCTCAGCTTATATATATATAAGACTCCATGTAATCTTGAAATGAGGCGCAGAACACGTAAAACTATATTCTATTGTTGTCGCACGTGGATGAAACACCATAATTGTCTCCTTAAACTGATCACATATGTGCCTTGTGCCAAATACATATATATATGTATTTGCTTCGAAAAATGGTTTGGGCTATGATCTAATTCCATAAAAGCTTTTGCCAACCTTTAGTTAAGGCGCATAATTACAATTAAGCGCTGTTGCTTCGCTACCACTGGCTCTACTTAGACATGAATCATCTCTCATCCCTACAAATCTCTAGAGAGAAAATTCTCTTTAGTTATATAAATGTTCTGTTCCAATGTATAAGATCTATTTAACGTCGACTAATGTTGATTCAAGTGATAGATCTCGTAGAAGCTATAGCAAAACTTATAGCGCTGCGCATGTCAATATGCATATATACGGACCCCCATTAAAGTGAAAAAAAAACATGTATATACAGAAAGTCAAACAAAATTTGCTTTTAATTGAGCTTGTTGTACTGCTAGAGGGTTGGACAATGTCAGGGAGCTTTTAGCTTGGTTGTACAATGCAGTACCACAAACCACAATATCAACGGTAGGAAGCACTATGTGTGTTATCAGAGCATACATATTATTGCATGAATTTGTTGATATAAATATAACAAAAAAAAACAATCCACACAATCATATTGATATGTATATATATATATATATATTATATATATACCAGAGTCCTTAGAGATGCCGTCGTCATCTTTGCCAGATTGCACCACCATGGTTTCAGAGTCTGCGTACGTATAGCTCGATATCAATTTCCGAATCGCTATGAGGTGGTCATAATACTAACTTATATATTGCAAGATTCTTTTCAAGTACGAAAGTCTCCCTTCCCTAATATCCGGATAGTCTTGGAGCATGGTACAAATCATTTTCGCCATAAGTAGTATCTTGCCAGCCACAGGGTTTCTTGTGAATGCTTTTATCCGGGAGAGAGTGGAGACGCTTCAAGGCAGTTCATCATGGTACGCCGGTGATACCATTGATCATACCACAGTTGGGAGGGGGGTGGACTACTGGAGATCAGAAGATCAGTCGTCACACAAGAAGTGAAAGCAGATTATCTCAGTCTGATATTGTGCACGAGACGAACAACCAGAGACTCATTGTGGGTGTTTTAATAGTCATCATAATATGGTGCGTTCGTTGTACTCGGATGCTTTATTGCTCACCTTCACTACAAAAGTTGAGCACAAGATTGATTTTACTTTAAATTGCGCTTTGGAAACCCTCATTGGCTCATTTATCGAGGACGGGATCAGAAACCATGGCTGCCAAACAAGGCATTTTTTTTTAATACTACCAGCACTGGGTTCAGCTTTTGTGGGTTATTAAGGTGATGACGCTGTTGTATGTTATATTTCATGTATATATTTACATATAAAGCTATGGTATATATGAACGTTTATTCTTTGTCAAAGTAAAAAATGTACAAGAGAAGAAGTAGAAGAAGTCCGCGAGATCGCCAAAAAGTAAATAGATGGTACCCTCGGATATATGTATAGTTTACGCTCCCTTTTGCAATGACACAACGCGAAATTTCGCACGCGTTTCAATCAACATATCAACACAGGCTACCAGTTTTTGACGCTAAACAACTGAAAATAGTTGAATGACACACAAGAATGGAGGAGGACGACTATGCACTGGAAAAGATCTCGAAGCGGTACTCCAACGCATCCACAAAGCACTGGGAGCAACCAGAGCCCGAAGTGGTGAGTGCGGTGGAAAGAGTGTTGCAAATAAACAAGGCAAAGGCATTGGAACCATTGGCAAAGTCCAAGAAGTTGAATAATGCGAACGCTCATCTAAGTGCTTTCATTGACGAGTTTGTAAGTCGCTTAAATAGGGCCAAGCTTCCGAAGAATTTGGACCTAAGGGATTTTGATTGTGACTATCAACTTAAGAGAGAAGGGTTCTTACAGAAGCTCTGTTCATATGAACTAAAGATGGTGGAAGGACTAGAAGATACTTTGGAGGACGAAGAAGTACAATTGAAAGACCTGAAGAAGTACGTCTCCTCGTATGAACAGTTGTACAAAGAAGAACTACGAAAACTGGAAGAGCTTGATGGTGCTGATATAGTGAAGAAAGTTAGGCGTCATGAACAGAACAATGTCAGGACAATGGACTTGTCAGTGGATGATGAACAGATGTTGGAAGTTCTGGGAGAGCTGGAGCAGCATTTGGATAAATTAGAGGACAGATTGGAGCCATTTCAAGAGCTTTCCTCAAAATTGGATGAAATGTTGGAGTCTCTTCCATATAGCGTTTGATTTGTAACGAATTTTATGACTTAATGAGTATTAGGAAGGGTACTTTTTAGAGGAGCTTTGTATGACATGCAATGATGTGCATATATAGTTGCCATTATAAATTGATCATAAAAGGCGTATAATATCTCGGATCTTTTTGAGTGAGTACCTATATCTATGGGGATTATATAATATATATGTCCGATGGAGCTACAAAAAAAAGAGTATGTATAAATCAAAATTGAGTAGATAAAATGTGCTAGCATCTTACCTCTAGATAGATCAAGGTGACTAATGCCATAAAATATAGCTTAATAGGTCAATTTTGGAGAATTTCACTATACTATAAATTTGTTATGCAAAAAAAACGGACGAACACTTTCAAAAACCAACTTGAAATACTTACATATATTTAATAAGAATTTAGTTGACCAGTTAGAAAATCCAATAAGCTAACAAAAACCACCACTATGTAATACAGTACACTTTTCTAATGATAAATCACTGCTTCATTCCCAAACAACCTCAGTATTGATAGAACAAGCTGAATTAAATGATACAATGTCTTTGACATCCGGACACCGCACAGATTCAAAAATATTCCGGGGATCCGAGGACACCACCTTGGGAGCTGCCGAACTTGCAGGGCCAGCCCGCTGGACGACTTACGTCTAACAATTTCCCCCACTTGAACTACTAATTAGATATATTTTATATAGTCTTTATACACCAAAAACACAAAGAACGGAGACCTAAGCAGAACTCGTGTCTGCCCCGGTGATGAAACTTGTGCTTCAACGGATCAACTTGTCTCTGTTCAGCACACTACTCCGTCCCAGACAGGCCACGTCTAATTGTTTCTTCAGCTTACACAACATTAGAGGATATTCCACCATTATTAAAGCATCAGAGATGTCCGGATTCCGCAGATCCAACACCATTGAGAAGCCAGACCTCGACGACAGAGAGTACAAGCTCGTCACGCTTCCGAATGACTTGAAGGCGCTGCTTATCAGCGACCCAAAGACCGACAAGTCGGCAGCGGCACTGGATGTCCATGTTGGCGCTTTCAGTGACTATGAGCACTTGCCAGGGTTGGCACACTTCTGTGAGCACCTGCTGTTCATGGGTACAAAGAAGTACCCGAGCGAGAACGAGTACTCGAGCTTTCTGTCGAACCATGGCGGCCACTCGAATGCTTACACTGCCGCAGAGGACACGAACTACTACTTTGAAGTGAATCATCAATACTTGGAGGGAGCTCTGGACAGATTCTCGCAGTTCTTCATTGAGCCGCTGTTCGATCCCAGCTGCAAAGACCGTGAGATCCGTGCGGTTGACTCCGAGAACAAGAAGAACTTACAGAACGACACCTGGAGATTGTACCAGCTGGACAAATCGCTTTCCAATCCACAGCATCCGTACCACAAGTTTTCCACTGGTAACTTGAAGACCTTGGGAGAAATCCCAGAAAGCGAAGGATGCGACGTCAGAGAGGAGCTCCTTAGGTTCTATAAGGACTCGTATTCGTCCAATTTGATGAAGCTCGCTGTTATTGGGCGTGAAGACCTCACCACTCTGGAGCAGTGGGTCTTTGAGAAGTTCAGTGACGTGCCAAACTACGACAGACCGCAGCCGGAGTTCGAAGGCGACGTCTTCACTGCCAACGAACTGCAGAAGCTAATCAGGGCCAAGCCAGTGATGACCAAGAACAAACTGTCGTTAGCATTCAAGACCCCGGACCACGACAAGCACTGGGACGTTCAGACATCGCACTACTACTCCCACCTGATTGGGCACGAGGGCAACGGATCCATCTTGTCCCTGCTTAAGGAGAAGGGCTGGGCGAATGGGCTATCTGCTGGTGGGCACACCATCTCTAAGGGAAACGGCGTGTTTGGCGTGGATATTGACCTGACGCAGGACGGTATTGCGCACTACGAAGAGATTGTCGTCATTGTCTTCCAGTTCTTGGAGCTTTTGAAGACCGCTGGGCCACATGAATGGGTGTACGACGAGCTGAGGGAGGTGAGCGAGATGAACTTTAGGTTTAGACAGAAGAGTTCGCCGTCGTCTGCTGTGTCAAAGCTGGCTAAGGATTTGCAGAGGGAGTTTGTGCCAGATGAATACATTTTGAGTAAGAGCGTCATGAGAAAGTACGACGAGCGTTTGATCAAGGAATTTGGTGAGTGTCTCTGCCTGGAGAACTTTAGAGTCACGTTGGTTTCTCAAAGTCTCGAGACCGATAAGAATGAAATGTGGTACGGCACTGATTACGCTATTGAGGACCTGTCTCCAGAGTTGTGTGCTAAGATCGCCAGTCCAGGGACAAACAACAAGTTATTCTTCCCAGTGCAGAACGAATTCATTCCTACAAACTTTGACGTCGAGAAAACGGAAGTCTCTGAGCCTTCGAAGAAGCCAGTGCTGTTGAAAGACGACAAGATGTTCAGGCTGTGGTATAAGAAGGACGACCAGTTCTGGGTGCCAAAGGCATATGTGAACCTGTTCATGAAGCTGCCTACTGTTGTGGCCAACCCATACTCGTTTGTTATGAGTACACTCTATGTCGAGTTAGTTCATGATGCCCTTGCGGATGTCTCTTACAACGCAGAGATAGCCGGCTTGAACTTCTCAATGCACACTAGCAAGGACGGGTTGGTCATTACCATCGACGGCTACAATGAGAAGATGGACGTTCTCACCAAGGAAGTGTTGGACAAGTTGGTAAACTTCACTCCCACACAGAAGAGATTCGACGTCATTAAGGAGAAAGTCATTAGAGACTTCAAGAACTTTGGATACAAAGTGCCATACTCCCAAGTCACTAATGTGTTCTTAAATTTGGTCAATGAGAAGACATATGACATCAGTGAGAGACTAGAGGCGATTGAGTGTGTCACTTTCGAGGATCTTCAGCACTATATCCCAATCATCTTCAAGCAAGCGTTCGTTGAGTGTTTGGTGCAGGGTAACTTCAAGACCGAGGATGCGTTTGAGATCGCCAGTGTTGTACAGAAGACACTGGTGTCACAGCCATTGTTTGGCGCACAGAGGGCTAAGCCAAGATCGTTCTTGCTCCCACCGAATAAGACTTTCAGATACGACACGACGTTACCGGATGAGAACAACACAAACACCTGTATCCAGTACTTTGTGCAAGTGGCAGAGCTCAGTGACATGGACAAGTACGCCAAGGCTGACATGGTCGCGCAGCTTGTCAAGGAGCCAGCATTCGACACTCTTCGTACCAAAGAGCAGCTGGGATATGTGGTGTTCAGTGGGCTTGTTGAAACGAGAACCACATTTGGGTTCAGAGTCATTGTGCAGTCTGAGAGAAACGCCGGGTACTTGGAGTCCAGAATAGTCAACTTCCTCAAGACTTACAACGAGACACTCCAGGGGATGTCTGATGAAGAGTTTGAGAAGAACAGAGAGGCACTGATCAACAAGAAGCTTGAGTCCTTGAAGAACCTTGGCCAGGAGAATGGGAGATTCACGCGTGCCATCTCCTGTGGTTACTACGATTTCACACACCACGACCTCATGGCGGAGAAGCTCAGAAAAATCACCAAGCAGCAGATCCAGCACTTTTATGCCGAGGAAATCCTCAACGGCACTTCGAAGCTTATTGTGAACCTTCACGCAAAGGCCAAGAGCGACACAGAGGAAGTGCCTGGTTACCCATCTGGCGAGGCTATCGAGGACATCGGCCAGTTCAAGAGCCAATTGTACCTCACCCCAGCACCAGCACCAGCGGAGGAACTCTCTTCACAGAACTTTGGCCCGAAGTTGTGAGTGTTTCTCATTATTTTAGATTTATTGCATCGCTTTTGATAGAAGTCCATATTTGTTACTGTTTCAGTATGTGTCAACGGCTTATCGGGCTGCATATAACGTGCAGTCGCGCCCTGCGGAAGATCGTACATATAAAAAGCCCCAGTCTCGTTCTTTTTTAGCAACGCTCTCTTCACAACAACATACAACAGAATTAGCCGCTGTGTTGGATAAGTGTGCAATTGACACTATAAGCTAGAAGCCTACAATGGAGTACCACAGTGATATGCTGGACGAAGGAGCCGCACTTTTGCCCAAGGCGGTAACTTCTGATGAGACGGCGGTGGATTCAGAGACGATGCCATTGCTGCACAACGAGGCGGATGCGGAGTCGATTGTGCCCACATCTGAAACTGTTAGCAGATGGTTGCCGTGGCTCAGATCTACGGCTCAGAGTGTCTGGAGATTGAGCAAAACACACAAGAATGTGCTGGCGCCTGTTTTAGCCGCCGTGGGTTTCTCTGTCGTCGCTGCTATGATATTTGTGTTCAAGACAGAGGAGATCATCCAGTCAGCAGCTAATCTCGCCATCACAAGCATCAAGATCACAGAGCTTACCGAGGCGGGTGTGGAGGCCTCCATTTCCGTGGTGTTGGCGTGGGATTACTCCAAGGTCAACTGGTTCTACAGAGCATTGTACTACCCGGCACTGACACTTGTTGGTACGCTCACTATTGCCCAGTTGGATCCAGCTGCAGTGTATATCAACTTGCCACAGTCTCCCGATGAGCATTTCTACAACCCAATCAGGGCACATTTCGAGCCAATAACAGTGGACTTTTCACCAAAGGTCATTGGACAAGGATTCACATTACCGATGAAGTTGGATATCAATCCTGTTGACGCAGTGAAAGTGTACAACAATTACCTCTTGGTGCAGAGTACACAGAAGAACTCAGCGATTCAAGCATCTGTGGTTGTGCAGACGAAACTTGAGATTGACTCCAAAAGAGCCTCTTACGGGAAATATTCAGAGACGCTTAGAAGGGAGGTCTTTATCAACGCGGCTAATGTAACATTGCCTGATTACTTAATTGATAACTTTGATATCACGCCAGGAAACAACACAATTAATGGAGAGGTGGCAATTACCATTGAGAGACCACCAATGCCTGTTCGAGTTACACTCGGTGAAATCGAGTGGGACGTTTACGTCCCAGGGTGCCAGAACAACTTGTTGTACGTTGGTACTGTGATCTCTAGTGAAGTGCAGATGAACGGGTATGAGCCAGTCGCAGTAACTGCCAAGGGTATGGTTCCAGAAATGAGCGACAAGCTACAAAAGTTCTGTCCTGATGGGTTCTCACCAATCAACAGATTTTTGAAGAGGATATTGGAGGATGAGGGGACTGCATTTTTGAAAGCCAGAAGTGTATCGGAAATCAACGAGAAGCTCCCATCATGGCTTTTTATCTTCTTATCCAACAACTTTCAGCCCATTACTTTCGACTTGAAAGATCAACTTGCAGATATCCCAACAGATGGATTTGATTTCAACTTGATGAACGCTAACGTCTTGATTTTAAATGACCCCGAGGTGCTTCCACAGTTCTATACAGACACTAAGATCATATTAAAGCTCCCAATTGATAACACTTATAACAGATATTTCAACATCTCCAAGATCTTTGGTGATTTCTGCTTCATATATGATGATGAGGTCTTCCTGAAAGTTTATCTCAACAGTTGGCAAAATGTCACTACGGATGAAGACCAGTTTGGTATTCATATTCGTAATTCGAAGCTTGACATCATTGATGAAGATATCGCTGCTCAGTTGATATCGATGTATCTCGATGGACAGAATTTCACCATTGGTGGTAAATCTATGTTGGATTTCGATCTCAAGACACCAGTGAGTAACTCCATTATGCAAAGAATCGAGAATGAGGCCGAAGTGATGATCCAGGGTAAGAGGGATATCATCGAAGATATTGGGTTGGAGATCAATGGGTTAACTTATATCAAGACATCCACTGATACGCAGCTGAGATTCTATGTGGACGCTCTGGTGAAGAATCCTGAGAACGTTGGTGGAGGTGTCCAGTTCTTGAACATGCTCTTGGAGTACAATGGGACTGTTATTGGTAACATTGAAGTTGTGGAGACGGTTGTTGAGTCTTTTGAGGAGACCGTTATCAGGCCTACTGTCAGATTCAGAGCTGATGACGATGAGTCGAGGGAGGCCATTAATGCCGTAATTAGTGAGTTTATCTCGGGTAAGAAGCCAGAGATGGTTGTCAAGGGGCATGCTAAGTCGTGCAAGGTGCCATCTATTTCCAAAGTGTTGTCTAACATTGCAATACCACTGAAGGCTCCATCTTTTAAAGATCCTGATGGTGACCATCAAGGGTTTGTTATATCGTCTAAGTTCCACTTACTGAAGTCCGAAGTGGAGGTGACGGTTTACAACCCAATTTCCAACCAAGACGTCATGCTGAGTATCAACCACGCCAAAGCTGTGTACGAGGATGTGGATGTTGCCTTTGTTGAACAAGCACCACTGATTAGACTCCCACCTGGTGTATCTACTACACAACGCATCCCAGTGCGCATTGCCACTGGTGCCGCTGGTGAGATCTTGAAGAGAGCACTCAACTCGAACTTGATGCTTCACACTGTTGCCAACTTTGATATTGTTATCGGTGAGTACATGATGACGTTGGACTATGAAGGTGAGGGCGTTGACACTGAGATCCGTTTGTGATCGGTGTATGAGCTAACGAATTACGACTTGCATTTTATATCATATACTGAACTAACCATTGTAGACTACCTAGTCTCTAATGCTAGCAAGATGTATCCTTTCTATCGACATTCAAGAACCACATTTCCGGTTCTCAAACTTCCTATCCAGGAGTATAATATACAGACAATGCTCTTGGAAACGGTCATTCTGAGGTCCGCAGACGCTCGGTAATGGCAATGGAGAAACTTGGAGAATAGTAAACCCATCGTGGCAAATGTTTCCGTGATATACTTTTTGATTAAGGAAAGGGAAAAAAAACCGGAGGCGTATTTGGGAAGAGAAGGAACAAATTTGTAGAATTTTTTTTTATACCTGGTCGAAAAAAACAGTATGGTACGGGGCACACCAGGGCTTTGACACAATTTTTTCTATTTTGCCGCCTACAGAAGGACATTAAATACACGATGCAATATAATGTAGAAGAAATATGCAATGGCGCCATCAGCGGGTCCACATGACTGATGGCTTTGGCCATACACGCTTGAAGAGTGCCATGGCAACGACGTCCTGCGAGGAGATCTTGCCGTCGAAGTTTGCCTTGAAGTAACCGTGAGTACCAAGGGACTCTTTGATAAAACCGGATCTTCCGGATTTCGTAAATAGAGGGACGGACTTGAAGAACTCGACATCCTCCTTGCTGAAGAACATGTAGCGCACGGTGATGACATTCTTGTGGATCTTGACGGCGTGGCCTGTGAGCACCGCGCGCTTGGCCAGCACTCTCTGATGCTCTGCGTTGAGGAACGAACCGCTTCCAACGAGCTCGATCTTCTTTGGGAACTCTTGCGACACCTTGAAGAAGATTGCCGGACAGTTTGTAAACGCCACTGGTGCGATTGCAGTGGCCACGCTGAGGGTGTCCTTGTGTAGGAAACGCTCGTACTTGTGCACGTTGTTTGGCGTGTTCGAAGCGGAGGAGAACACCGGCTGGATCACCTGACGTCTTGGGCCGTACTGGACCACCATCGACTCCTTCGACGGCACAGGCTTGTCGTATTCCTCCCACGACTGGATGGAGAAGTTCACCACTGCGAGTTTTTGCTCGTGCTCGAGAAGCCCGTAGAGAATGAATGGGGAGGAAGATGGCGATGGGAATCTCTCCAAAAGATACTGCGGGGCTCTGAGGAACAATCTGACCTTGGAACCGGCTACTGCCTGTGCCTCGCCAATGGATTGCTTGAGGATTCTGCCCTTTGTGGCCTTGAAGTTGGAGATACGCAGCAGTCTTCTCCACTGCGATGGTGCATGGGTGTCGTACTCATCGCAATCCCACATGGCGTTGTAGAGGCTCTTGAGCCCTCTGTATCTGTGCATTCTCTCCTTACCTGACACTCGAGGGTCGAGCTCGATCTCATCTGGGAACTCCCTGTCTTCTTCTTCTTTGTGGCGGAACATCTCCAATTGCTGTTCTTCTTCTTCTGGCGACAAGTCCACAAACACCTCGCTTTCCTCTGGCGCAACGTCGCCCTGTTCCGAGTACTGGTCGTCTGCCATGACATCATCATCATCATCCTTCTCCTCGTCCTCCATGAGCTCCACCTCGCTGTCTTCTTCGTCGGAGTCGACCTCTTCCACGTCATCTTCCAGGAACCATCTGGCCTGGTAGTCAGACGTCCCCTCTGGCAAGTTGAGCTTGATCTTCTTCTCCTTTTGCGGACGGTACTCCCAGTCGTCGTCGTCGAATCTCACAGCGTTCGGATCACGACGCTGAACGTCACCATCTTCGTTGTCCCAGTCCTCCATGTCCATCTCCTGCGGTGCCAGCAATTCCAACGTCTCCTGCGCATCGTCGGGCACAAAGCCCTCAACGTCATCTCTGCTGAGCTTTTCAATGCGCTCAATCTGGAAGTCACCCTGGCCTGGGATGTGCACAAGTCTATTAGCATTAAAGCCGATTCCTCTAACGATACCTTCCACTCTGAGGACGCCCTGAGTAGCATCGCCTTCCCAGGCAACCTCATCAGCCACAATCCACCCTCTTGAGTCTCTCCACGTCACAGACTTTGGGAACTTCTGGCACAGCGTTCTGATGGCGATCAGCGCATCCGAAGAGCTCTCCAAGTTGTAAACTTTCTCCTCTGTGGGGAAGAAGTGCTTGAAATAGGAAGAAAGCGATTGCTTGACGTCCAATTGGAACTTCTCTTTAGGATGCACGGAAGACAGATTTGTGACGACGCCCATTCCATAGCCAATACCTTGCATCTCCAACGCTCTGATGATCTGCTCGCCGTATTCTTTGTCCACCTCGGTAGTACCGGAGAGTCCAAATACCACAAAGTCTGCCACTTTAGCAGCATCCAAAATGGCAATGAAATCGTTATAATCTGGGATGATGAACTTCAAATTGGACTTGAACTTTGGGATTTTCACCGAGTGCACACATGGACCTTCGATCATTGACTTGTCATCCTCATGGCCTGGTAAAGCTGCAGCATTCACCAGTCTATTAACAATATCGTCTGCTGAGATGTCATCTGTCAATGGGATCACAGTGATGATTTTCTCTGCACCGTTGGCACCTTCAAACAGCCTGCGTGTTTCCTGCGTCTGTAAGATCTTCTTATCCCTCATCTGCTTGGACAGATTCTTTCTTTCCATCTTAGAATGGCCCTTTTTCAATTTCTGCTGTGTACTAGTTGTCTCTTTCTCCACTTTACCTTTGTTCTTTGCCTTTATAGATCCCTTTGATGCGTGTCTCGACTTGAACGCCTTATGGCCGTTCTTGACCGACGATCTGTGTGAATGACCAGCCATCGCTTGCACCTTTGGTTTTGCTTTTGGATCTGGGCCTTTATTAACTCTCTTTTATAAGAATTATGTCTCATCGGAGAGGGGGGGGGGGCCCTTGGTAAATTTTTTGGATCTATTAACCCGAACACCTCTGGGGGGCATCTTCAACAGGGCTCGTAACGGAAAGCTCATCTCGCAAACGGGTTCGCGGATCCAAGCCCTAGTTGAGAGTACACGTGATGATGTAGAGGGCATAGTCGGGTGCGGGCGCGCGCACGCTCACCCCTTGAGGTTTGTGACGCTGAAAATTTTCGTCTGTCATTTTCCAGTCGGGTTTTTTCTTCTTCTCGCGAACCGTTGGAGCGTCGCCTCAGTGAATACATTGAGATTCCTCAACACCAAGCAGTTTAGTGGGAAAGTAATAGAGAGGGTATAAACCATCAATAAATGTAAGTGGATACAGAGATTGGAGGGAGGGTGAGAAGCAGACTGTATGGAGGATATGTGATATGAATGTGGTGTGAATGTGATATGGAATGTGATATCAAATGATATGGAGCATATGGGAAGTCCATGTCAATGAAGAAATACTGAAGACACAGACGTGTCACGGATATATCAAAACAAGAACACTTGGAATACTCTACAATGAAGTTATGGATCTATCGAATTATGGACTCCACACCATATGCGATATACCACCAACTACAAAACCTTCATACACCGTCGAAACCCAATGTAGAACCCTCCAAACCAAGAGAACACCGTACTAACAATTCCTACAGCAACATGGCTCACGAGAACGTTTGGTACTCCCACCCAAGAGGTTACGGTAAGGGCTCCCGTCAGTGCAGAGTCTGTTCCTCCCACACCGGTTTGATCAGAAAGTACGGCTTGAACTTGTGCCGTCAGTGCTTCAGAGAGAAGGCCAAGGACATTGGTTTCTTCAAGTTCCGTTAAGATTCACTACGACTTAATAATGCCGGTGACGACAGTCTGGTGATGATGTCAGGTTGTGGCTCATTTGTGTATTTAAAATAACAGCTTATGGTTTATTTCTGGTGTAGTAGCTAAAAAGCGAGTTTGCTTATGTAATAATGCTTACTTAATCATTATACAATGCGTGCGCGTACCACAATTCGTCTCTGCATCACTGCATTTATATTAAGAATTGCCACTAACTTTGGTAAAGGAATCAATTCAAGTGTCAACCATTGATACCACCAAGAAGAGCAATCCAAGCAATGAGCGAGACGCTGTCGTCCTTCTTCAAGTGCAACTCGTGCCAAATCCAGTTCCCAAACTCCGATGCGCAGAGATATCACATGAAGACGGACTGGCATCGGTACAATCTCAAGCGTCGAGTTGCTGGTTTAACACCAGTGGATGCTGCCGTATACACTGAGAAGGTGCTCCAGTCGAAGCAGTTCCAGGAGGAGACGGATGAGTTTGGCTTCAAGATCACCAAGCCGAGGGAGGACAAGGAGAAGAAGACGCATACACACCACCACAGATTCCACCTAGAGAGAGGTCGTGGACATCACAGCTCAGTACAGAGGGATCAGTCACCAGCGAGTGTCACGTCGGAGCTTTCAAGGTTTTCGCTGGGCGATTCCGTGTACTCGCACCCGGACACACTGACGGACGTTGACAGCAACTTGGAGACGGCGTCGGAGGCTTCAGTGGACCCGGACTATGTGGTCAGTTCTGATGAGGACGAGGCGTACGACTCACACTTTGAGGAGGAGCCGTTGCAGCCAATCACCAGCTGCATCTACTGCGGCGTTCCACACAGAGACTTGGAGACCAACGTGACGCACATGTTTAGGAACCATGGACTTTACATCCCAGAACGGTCGTATCTCGTGGATCTCAACGGCTTGTTGGGGTTTTTGATCTCGACGATTGTGATTGATAACGAGTGTTTGTGTTGCAACTTCCAGGGAAGAAACTTGGAGAGTATCCGTGCGCATGTGACCTCCAAGGGTCACTGCCGTCTGCCGTATGAATCTCGAGAGGAGAGAGCGTTGTTTGCTCGGTTCTACGATTTTTCCTCTTTAGCGGAAAAGAGCCACAAGTCAAACAGCACAAAGAGCGTAGGATTTGATGAGACTTTGGAAGACGCTGAATCTGATGAAGTTTCAGATTCGGATTCAGACTCTGACAATGGGATCAACGACAATTACACAGTTGCCATAGTTGACCCAATCGGCTCTCAGCTCTCTCTACCGAATGGTTCCCGCTTGGGACACAGGTCATTGCAGCGTTATTACAGACAGAACATCCATTTGCCACACACACCAACAGAGTCTCAACTGACAGTGGCCAATGCTGATAGACGCTTGGCATCTGGGTTGACAATGGCAGAGGTTGATAAACAGGTGAAGGAGTCCCAGTTCAGCGAGACGAGACAGAAGAGTAAGTACATGAAGAGGGATACCAAGAGAGTCAATTTCCAGACACATTTCAGAGATCAGATGTTGGGTGGTTGAATAGAAATTCATACAGACCCATATACAAGAGAGACACCTGTAGATTTACGAGCGACTCTTATCTCCGCCGAATCGGTTCATCACAAACGACCTCCCAGAGAGCTTTCTCACAGCGGTCCGAAGTTCAGATTTCTGTGATTGTGCCACTGGAACTGCTAATGTGTTATCGTTTTCCTCTCCGGGTGATCTGACATCGATACTGGCAGTATCAGTGTACTTTGGTGGTGTCTTTTGCGCGATAGAAGTTCTTCCTGATAACAGTTGACTCTCGTGTGCCTGTTGAATCGAACGGAATCTTTGCAATAGTTCCATCCATTTAAACCCATTCTTTGCCAATTCAGAAACAGATTCAGAGACAGACCTGGAGTCATTAGGACCATTACGACCCTGTGGGAACGTGGAAATCAACGAGACGCTGCTTAGTCTGTTTTTAAGTGTTGAGAAGGCAGTGGATTGTGGTAATAGCATCAGGATACCGTAGAGACACTTGTGCAAGTATGGATACTTCTCAGGTTCCAATAGTTGAAGTCTGGCACGGGTAAACACTGGGGATTCCAACAACTGAACCAATATATCGATCTGCACCAATACATTCACTGTGATTTCAAAATCAACAAAGATTTGCAACACAGAGTATGCCAATTCATATGCCTGCGCTAACAGACAAAGAGCTAGAGTAGCAGGGGCATTATGGCACCAGGCCATAAATAACGTTGAAAAGAATTCCCAATCGTCCTTGTTTTCCAAGTTTCTTAGTCTCTTTCTCAAACTGGACAACTCTGGCGCGGTGATTAAGTTATTGTTCAAGATTTGAATGATGATACCGACGAAAGTGGCGTCTTCTTCTTGTTCCAACACACGTGCGAATGTCTGATAAACTCTCATTGGGTTTAATGAGATACACAATCTTCTCAAAATGAAGTTTCCTCTTCTCTCCAACAACTTCTGGTCTTTCTTGAACAAGTCAAGCATACTCACCATGAACCTTGAGAAATCGTCATCTTCACTCTCATAGGAGATATCTGCAATGAGTTGTAAGTCACGATAGATAACTTCCTCACTTGGATCGGACAACGCCTTGAGAAGAGTAATGAACAGATCACTGTGCCCTAGCAAAGATTTTGGTGACTTTTTATGCAACAGTTTCAACCAATCAAGCGATGCCACTTTGGTGGTCTCATTATCGTTCAAGAAATGGAGCGTCAACACATTGATGGTGGATGTATAGTTCAACTTCTTCTGTTCTTTGTCAGGTGTTAACGAGGTAATGAACTCCCTCAACTTGTTGTTCACCTCTTTGGAACTCTCTTTGGAACTAGATCCATCTTCATTTGCCATAGTGATAAGCAACACAGAAAGAAGCTTTGGAAGGTATTGAACAAAAGACATTGGTGAGATGTCCAATAGGTTCTCTAACCATGTGAGGATAACCAATTGCACTTTCTCCTCTGGTCCGTCCATATGAGAGATCAGGATCTCAATGAGTTTCGGGTAGTCCAAGTGAACATCCTGTCCTGGGATGTATAGTTCACCGTCGTGTTCATAGTCGTGCTCTTCCTCCAGTGGGTCTCCAGTTTCCTCTGCAACCTCAGATTCCGGCTCTGTCGTAGATTGAGAGATAAATTCTTGTGTGTGAGTTTCTTCTCCATGATCATCGATTGTATCGTCGATGATAACCGTGGGTTCTAACACTTCACTGTCATCCGCATATGGTTCCCTTGGCTCCGGCTCAGGCGTAGAACTTACGCTAGACACAGGCGTGAACTGCATAGAAGTGGGAGTGGCATCTGGGAACATCAGTTTCTCCGGTGTAGAGGTATGGATATCTGTAATGGTGATCTCATTCTTTAGTCTATCGTCTCTTGCCAATAAATATTCTTTCTGTTTCTTCTTCTTCTTTTCATCCTCTTCCTGCTGTTGTTCTTTCAGTAGCTTTTGAATATCGGAGATACGTCTGATCTCGTGAAGGAATACATCCAGGGCAGATTGGGTCATCACTCTAACGTCACTGTGTGAATCATTGAGGAATGTAAGTAATCCACCAAGGAATGCCGGGAGGTACGATACAAGCTCTAAATCCGGGACAGAGTTCAAGAGCGTGATCCACGACACCAAAAAGACACGAGTTGAAGGGTCAATGGCACTGATACGCTCCATCAACAACGGGATGAACTTGGGTAAGTTGAACGCCGTGGTCTCCTGCTGTGGCAGCAACTGCATCACATGGCCCTGACCATCTTTGTACGTCGACTGCGTTGCCTTCCGGTATTCTTGTTCCGGGTTCCTCTGAATCACCGAGACGTATGAGGTGGCCTTTTCACACACAATGTCCTTAATTAACCGATCTAGGAGGTCTGCACCATTCTTCACCGACACGTCGGAGTCGGCGGCTAGGCGACATAGCACGTCGAACACCTCGTTGAAGTACAGCAGAATCTCGCCCTTGGCTACCTTGGCGATGTTATAGAGAGACTCACAGGCATAGTAGCGCACACGAGCGTCCTGGTCACCGAAACATGCTAAGACAGGGTGTATGATCTCCTCAAGATAGTTGGCCACCTCGTTCTGGCCCAGCGCAATGGCAGCGGCGGCCAGGCCTATGAGCCCGCCATTGCGTGCGTTCGGCTGATGCACCGCATAGGCAAAGTCCCTGGAGAGCTGGTCGATGATGGCTCTGACTGTCAGGGCGCCGTCTTCCTCCTGAAGAACGCCCTTGATATGGGCTTCCAAATCGAGCGCGGCGTTCTTCCGCTTCTCGTAGATGCGATCGCTGAGGCCCTTGGTGATGGATTTGTCTGGTGTTTGTCAGTTGCTGGTTGCTTGTGCAGCGAGTTTACAGAACGTGAGCTTACCCATGGCGGCTAATGTTCCTCCTACTTTATCGCTTTTGTTTCTATGGAGTGCTGCTGCCTTTTGTTTACATTTTAAAACAAAAAGCCCACTATCAAATCCAAACAAAAACAGCGTGCGCGAAGCCCAGGGCTGCGTAACCACTTATCATGCTTACCCCATATTGAGATTAATGTAACGATTTGTATACATACATATATACATACATATATATATATATCTACTGCTGCTGGCAGTTCTGCTCGAGGTCCTTTTCAAAGCCTGCACCCACTTCTGGTGGGATGTCCTTACTGTCAAAGCCAAAGCCACCGCCGTTGAGTCCCAGCTTGTCCATATCACCCATCAACTCCTTGGGAGGGTCTCCGGACTCTTGCATCTCTTCGAGCTTCTGCGACACGAACGATTGGTGCTGCTTGTTGTCATCCGAGTACTCTGGCTCTTCGAACTTGAGCACAATGGCATGCACGATGTCTGCCTGCTTGATGTATCTCTCCAGCTCCTCCTTCGGTGTCTTCTCAGTGTTGTCCTTGAGCCACTGCGGGTACTTGACATCGAGGTCCTTCAGTGGCGTGTAGAGCACCTCTTTCGAGGCCAGTGCGCTAATCATGTCAGCCAGCAGCTTGGTGATATCACCACCGTCTTCACCGTCCATGTTCAACTGGCTCAGCAGATCGGCAAGCATGTCCTGGCCGGGCACCTGCTCATCTTTGATGCTCTGATCGACTCTCGCGCCGCTTTCTTTCAGTCTGTTGAGAGTACTGGAAATGGTATCCTTCAGGTTAGCATCTTGACCGGAAGCTGGCGGAGCCGGTGAAGAGCCCGAAAGTGCATCTCCACCAAGCCCTTTCAGCAGAGCATCGAGCTGTGCTTGTGCCTCTGGCGATTCTTGGCCCATGCTGGTGAGCAATGATTCAAAGATTTGGTCCTCGGAGAACTCAGCCTCTGTCTCTTTGGCCTCGGCAGCAGTAGTAGTTGTAGCAGCAGCAGCAGCAGTAGTAGTAGTAGTAGTAGCGTTCTCCTGCTTCACCTCGTCATACGGCCTGCTTAGGATATCCTCCTGGAACTCGTCCAGGTAGTCATCGAGGTCGTCGAGGTCGTCATCCACAGGTTTCTTGTCGGTCATACGGGGAAGCTTTGTATGTGTGCTGTGTGGTGGCCTGAGGGTAGTGAATATATCAAGCAAACGGCAGATATGTAAAGCAGAGAGATGCACACAGGTTGCAAAGAAGCTTTATATATATATATATATATATATATATATACATCTCTACATGCTTTCTATTCTCCACGCCAAATTGAATCTCCATGGTGGTCGCGAATTACATACACAATGCGATGGAAAACTGGATGCTCTGGTTTTTGTTTATCTTGATATTTTCCACTACTACCAGCAGAAGAATAAGCACATACATAAGGATGTCGCTGTTGAAGAACCGTCTGCAGGAGGAGAGAAAGCAGTGGCGTAAAGACCACCCGTTCGGGTTCTACGCCAAACCGGTGAAGGCTGCTGATGGGTCGATGGACCTCCAGAACTGGGTCGCTGGTATCCCTGGTAAGGATAACACACTATGGGAGAATGCCATCTATCCAATTACGCTATCATTCCCTAATGATTATCCTTCGAAACCTCCGAAAGTGAAGTTCCCAGCTGGGTTCTACCATCCTAATGTGTATCCTTCGGGTACGATCTGTCTGTCGATCCTCAATGAAGAGCAAGACTGGAGACCAGGCATTAACATCAAGCAGATCGTATTGGGTATTCAGGAGTTACTCGATACGCCGAACCCGGACTCACCGGCACAGGAACCAGCGTGGAAGGCCTTTGGCAAAGACAGAGCTGTTTATGACAAAGAGGTGCTGAAACAGGCAAAGAAGTATGCAAACTGAGGTGTGCGTGTATAACGACGTGATGTAATATTGTAATTATTGCTACTGTAGTGTATATATATATATATATGTATATATATATATGTACCACCAGTTTCTGCTATATATCAATTAGAAATGAAATATATCAAACATCAAATATTAACATGGTACGCGCCGCACCACGCATTTTTCTCGATCAACAACATCACAACAAACATCCATCTTTTTAATGTCAAATTTATATCTCAATAAATTTGTTTCTACAACACCAAATGACAAGAGAAGATACAGAGAAACCGGTGTGTCTGGTCCCAGAGATCTTTGAGCAGAACTATATCCCGGGAAATGACGTGTATACATTGATGTGAGTGCCGTCCGTTGTGGTTTTGTATACATCTATGAAAGGGTTACTAACAATGTAATACCAGATATGATCTCAAGCGTCCAGTGAGGTCAATGGCATGGAACGGCAATGTACTGGCGCTATCGCATGATTCTGGTGTGTCCATCTTAACACCGATTACGAAGACAGCTCCATTGTCAAAGAACTTGCCATCGACATTACAACAAGAGTGGGTATTCCAAGTGACTTCATATATGATGAGATCCCCTGTTATACTGATGAGATTCACTTCGAAATATTTGGCGATGGCATTAGAAAGTGGTGAAGTTGTGCTTATGAACCATTTGGATGGGTCTCGATTGCAGATGGGCTCCAAGACAGGAGTGGATATCAATGCCATTGACGTATCAGACAATGGATGTGTGGTCACTGTTGATGATGAGAGAAAAGTGTTGATTTGGGAGCATGGTAAAGTGATAAAGAGTGTTTATTTGAATTCAATCCCTACTTTGGTTAAATTTTGGTTGGACAAGGATGCTGAGAAGCTTGTGATTGTCGATGAGGGGAAAACCGTTAAAGTGTACGATTGGCGTAAAGAGCAATGGATAATTACTATCTACCCATTGCCTAATGCTGCCAATGCACAACCGTACATTAAAGATGTTGTTATACTGAATGGTAACTTGGTTGTTATCGGAGATGGATGGTGGAAAGAGTACGATATCTCTATTGTTAAAGGCGGTGCTGGATATACATTCCCTACAGCAGAGGGAGGGTCTCTCCAAGGGTGGATCAACGGGTCGCACTACATCTCTTCACAAACATCTCCATTGTTTGGTGGTATATCTTCTGAAAGATCCTGTTTCTATGATCTAACATCACGTTCATCCCAAGGACAACAGTTCAAATTGAAATTACCAAGCGTCAATGTCTCGTGTGGTACCATTAGCCACTTTGGAGTCGCTGCATTTGCGTCTGGAGCCAAGCTAATCCTTACTAAGCCATTCGATTCGTATGAAGCCTTGCAATTTTGATATATAATTGATCTATATATATGCTGTGCGTCGTAATTTTATATATATATCTGATCTGCGCCGCGCTTGAAAATATATATATTGTCATATACCTTATATATCTTCCCCCACTGGATCGATATATATATCTTTCGCACCATATACAAAACACAGCAATGAGCAGAGTTAACCTCTTTAATATGTCGGCTGCGATGCTGTCGTGCTTCGTCGGTGTATGGACCGGTAAGTTATATCCTTCTATTCCACTCTATTTTGAATACTAACACCTATAAAAGGAATCAAATTCTTTGAGCCAATCATTGTGTAAGTCGATTATGTTTGCAAGGTGGGGGGAAGATATATACACATATATATATATATATTAACAGATACAAGGGAGAGGCTGAGACAAGACGGCAATCTCCGCCAGGATATGCAGTTCCCCGAGTATGATGAAGACGGTGAAGTCATCCTTCCAGAAGGTATTGAGAAGCCTGATATAATGAAGATGCTCAGCGGTGAACAGAAACTGGAGCAGACGACGCTGGCGCCGGACATACAGGAGAAGCTGGCGAAGAAAGACACGTGATATGCTTTTGTATTGTGTGGTTGTATATATATATATATATATATATATATATATATCTTGTGCATATGAATATGAAACTGTAGTGCTATATATAATTGCCACATTTAGCTATTTCCATGTTTTCCGCGATGCCCTGGAATTTTTTTTTTGGGAGCCTTTATAGTACCTACCTACTTAATATCTTGTATTGAATGCATTTCACAAATAAAAGCAAAAAAAAAGCCGATGGGTAAGCTTAAGAAACGCTCGAGATCTGCTAAGAGCCGCGTGAACCCGCTGGCGATAAAGGCCAAGGGCGACAATCAGGATGACAACTTGACAAAGACCAAGATCATTCCCATGATGGATAAGCTTCGGTCTGTTATTCCCAATGAAAAATCAATGGCATTGGGGTCCATCGCTGTGATGTGTGACGATCCTAAGTTCAGAAGACTGCTGTTGAAAGAGAAACTGGTGCCGACGGTGCTGGAACGCTGCCTGACGGATGCCAACCCAGAGATCATTGTGGAATCGTTTGGTCTTCTACGTAACTTGGTTATTGAAGAAGGATATGACGTTGCCGTGTACTTATGGAGACAGAACATTTGGATAACGATAGAGAACTCTTTGACAAAGTGCAAGAACGGGTTTGCAGCTTATAAGTCCGACCCTAAGAAGTTTGGTAAAGTGGAGACGACAAGCTTGTTTGATCTTACAGAGAATCTTATTGCGCTAATCACTGGACTCGCTGGATCATCTGATGACATCTTTGACCAGGTGAGTCTGAAGCTTGGCCCCATTAGAGACTTCATCAAGCAGATCCTCGAGTTTTCCTTGGACTTGGAGAAAAACGAACTCAATGTCTCTGTTTCTCTTTTCAATGCCATTCTGGACCTGTTGTACGACTTCTCAACACAATCCGCAGACTTTGTGGAACAGCTGTCCACCGAGTGGGCGCTGAATTTGGATACGCTGTCTCAGTTCGTGAACTCTGTGAGCAGAATCGATCCCCTCTCGAGAGTGTACGTCCAGGGCATTAAGCTTCAGGTTCTCGAGTCCAAGAACAGAGAGCCGGAGATTGCCTCCATCATTAAGGACACCATCAGTTACGTTGAGGGCATCAACATCAACACGGCGAGACAGACACTGCTGGCGGAGGTTGACAACACCAAACCCGAAGAGATCAAGCAGGACGCCAAGAGGAGATCAGTGGCTCGTTCGCAATTCCAAGCGGTGCAATTGGCCGTGGAGGTCATCACCGCTGCCATTGAAATCGTCGGGTTCCAGAGTGGGACAAAGAAGTACCAGCCAGAAGACTCCTTGTACGAAGTGCTGCTTACACAAGTTCCGGACGTGCTTATTGCCCTGCTCAGCGAGGCAGAGTTCCGCTCAAGAGCACTGACGGCTTTGAACAACCTCAGTTGGCTGTTTGTCACTGTCCAGTACGCCCTCGAGCAGTGGGCGCAGGTCTCCGTGAAAGTGTGGGATGGCATTATCTCCACTCTCACAATGCAACAGGAGATCCCGCTCGATACAGAGGAGAAGATCTCCGTGTTTGGTTCTCTGTGGGCCATCCTGGTGGTGCTTGGAGACGACGCTGTTGTGTCCGATGAGTTCACGCAGCACACCATCGCTGACTACCAGACCACACTCACTTCCCATACAACAGACGAAGATGCACAGCAAAGAGAAGAGTACCTGACGCGACTCATTGGGTTCTTGGGGACCCTTGCAAAGGCACAGGGCCATGTGGAGAGAAACCGGGCAATCGGTGCCCTGTTTATGGGCACGTTGGCGAAGTTGCCTGCTATTCCAGGCCGTGTGGTTGTAGAGCTGCTGGACATCTTGTATGAGATCTACGGCGACTCTGAATATGACTACGATTGGCCGGTGTTTGTTGAGGGCAATTACATCACGCAGCTGGAACAACTCACGCCGAAGATCAAGACAGCGGTCAAGCTCATTGACAAGAACGTTTCCAGAGAGCTAAAGGCAAAGGCAGACGAAGTGTTTATGAACCTTGGCAGGTTCGTGCAGTACAAAAAGTCTGAACGCTAGAATTTATATATATGCACATAGATAATACAATTTATAGCTTCACACCACTCCGATTTGCAAACTCCTCGTAGTAGTTCAACATCTCTGGTGTGATGCCTCTGGATAAAGAATCCAATGCGATATCAAAGTGTCTCTTCAGCACACATTGTGCTTCTCTGTCTTCGCTGAGTGCTGCCGTTCCGGCCTTTTGTACGACGTTGACGACTTCAGCACCGGAACATCCATCTGTCGCCACTGCGAGCTCCTCTAATGATACGTCCTGCAAGTGCATACTCTTTGTTCTGTTCTTGAGGATCTCCAGCCTGGCCGTATGGTCCGGTGGTGCGACATAGATATGGGAGTCCAATCTCCCCGGTCTTAACAGTGCTGGGTCGATCTCGGTAGGTCTGTTGGTGGCACCCACGACGACGACGCCGTTGAGCTCCTCGACACCATCGAGCTCGTTCAATAGCGAAGTGAGGACGTTGCCAGCAGCAGAGGTGGATGAGCCTCCTTCTCTATCCTGCGACAACGCATCAATCTCATCAATGAACAGGATACTCGGGGCTGCAGCCCTGGCTTTTCTAAACATCTCCCTGATCTTGCGCTCAGACTCTCCCACATACTTGTCAAAGATCTCTGGTCCCTTGATGGTGAGGAAGTTGACGCCTGATTCGGTGGCCAATGCCTTTGCGGCCAACGTCTTGGAACATCCTGGTGGACCGTATAGTAAGACACCCTTTGGTGCTTGGATCCCCAGGCGCTTGAACCCTTCTGGTGCTTCCAGTGGAAGCTGTACGACCTCTGCAAATGTTTTCTTAAGGATCTGCTGGCCTCCAATGTCACTCCAGTACACCTTTGGAGTCTCGAGGAAGATTTCCTTCATTGCCGATGGACGAATGTCGATTAACGACTGTTCAAAATCTTCGAGCGTTACAAATGAGTCCTCCATTGTTATCCCTTCAGATTTCATACGGTCATACACTTTTGAGACAGAGTGTTCACATAGAGAAGCGATATCCGCACCGACATAACCATGCGTCTTACTAGCGATGTTGGCAATCTCATCATCCGAAAGGGTATGAAACTTGATCTTTTGCAAGTACAACTTCAGTATTTCATGTCTCGAGTCTGCATCCGGGATGCCGATCTCCACCTCTCGATCAAACCTTCCAGGTCTTCTTAGAGCAATATCAATGCTATTTGGTCGATTAGTAGCAGCGACAATGACTATACGGCCGTGCGATCCAATGCCGTCCATTAGCGTCAGCAGCGTAGCCACAACACGGGATTCTGCTTCCCCTGAGTCATCGCTATCTCTGCTTGGAGCCAAGGAATCGACCTCATCCAAAAACACAATGGAAGGTTGATACTTTCTCGCCTCTGTGAAGAACTCTCTGAGTTTGGCTTCTGTTTCTCCGAGGTATTTGGAGACGATCGAAGGGCCGTCGATGGTCAAGACGTGTGCGTTGGTCTCTGCAGCGACTGCCCTTAAAAGCATCGTCTTTCCTGTTCCTGGTGGACCATGGAGAAGCAATCCTCTTGGAGGAGTCGTGCCGAAACGGGCAAAGAACTCAGGGTGGTTCAATGGCAGTTCAATAGCAGATTTCAACTGTTTGATCTCCTTGGAGAGACCACCGACTTGTGAATAAGAAGCTCTCTTGGGCAGATTGTACTTGGAATGAGCGGTGGACTCCGATGTGAATACAACCTGAGTTGATCCTCTTTTAAAGAGCATAGCTGGGGATGCAAGTTTCTGGAACTCATCTTCAGAGCTGCTTTGTTCCAACTTGAGCGATGCAATATCAGGAAGGCCATCCACCTGTGTGATGACCAAATCCTCCAATGTCTTTGATTCTTCCTCTGTAGCTCCGGGAACAGAGACTTTATTCAATTGCATCCCGGGCATAACAATACCAACTTCATCCAATAGTTTCTCCACGCTTTTTAAAGCTCGAACAGGTAGGGTTTGTCCTCGTAATGTACCAATGACAACACTCTCAGCATAACTGGGCTGCTGATCGATTTTGGCAATCTCCACACGGTCTCCCAATAGAAAGTTAACGACACTTCTTAGACCCTGAGGGATCTGTATGACGTTGAATGGAGAGTTCTGATCAGAAGGGTTTGCAATGGCAAGGACCCCCTGAGCGTCTCCTTCTTTGGTCACATGGACGAACGATCCTGGTGAGATGTCACTTGCCTTCAAAACAGACGGATGAATCAATACCTTGGTGACATTCTTAGTACTAAAGTTGGGTGAAGGACGTGTAATGAAAGACCGAGGGATCTTCACCTTCGGCTTCGCAGAGGGCTCGGCATCCTCCTGTGACTTCTTCTTTGGTGTGCTCTTGGGCGTGGAGTTGCGCCCGGACATTTGATGCTCTCTTTCAGTGCCCTTGCGGTGGTGATGTAAGTGTAGATCAAGCTTGGTGCTATATATATTTAAGTCTCATCGGAGGTTTTTTTTTTTTTTTTTTTTATATGTATACAATTAAGAACGCAGTCTCACATGAAGACTTAATTAAATGTGCATACAAAATCCACAAATAAAGGATACCAAAGGGCTTTAAAAAACATACATACCACACACAACAAAAGATGCTGCGAAGACTCATCAAACCCAGAAGCGTCGTGACGGCTTTGCAAGGCACCACACGAACCTACAGGTCCCTTGTTGCCGTACTGAATGGCACATCGAAGCCATTGGTCAAAACGCCCAATTACCAACAGCTGACGTCCACGCAGACGACTCTGAAAAAGCAGAAGCTGCTGAAGGGGACCAAATACCACCCAAGATTTGATGCCATCAACAGATTTGCACAGAGGGAGCTGCCCAATGAGGCCATTGTCCTTGTGTTGTATCCACAGAGAGAGCACTGCCTAGAGTTGGATGGCAAGACCTTGTGCTCCTCCACGCTGGAAAGAACGGGCAGGGACCTCTTCACACTGCAAAAGACACTATTTCTAATGGAATACGCTGCACAGATCACCAGTGATACCACCGACGTGCTCAAGACGAAGATGTACAAGAAGCTCGGGTCGCCTGCCATACTGGACCAGTTTCTAGAGATGAAGAAGATCAGGGCAGCAGTGTACGCGCCCAACACACACATATCTGCGCTGAACAAAGCTACACAGAGGTCCTTCTACATCCTCATAGGCATTCTGTCCCAGCTATCTGGACAGCAGGCTGTTTGTTCGTTCCTGCACAAGTCGGTGTTCGGCGCGAGACACGGACTGCTGGATCTTGCCTCGAGGCAGTAGTCCGTTGTGTTTATGTAGTTGTGTGTATGAATGAATGATGGTGCTGCTTCTGCCGGTATTCGAACAGTACTTTATGAGGGGACATACTTAGTTAGTACTTCCTCCCGCTCTCTTGGGCTAAAACAGTAGTGGCCGTACCGCGTCTCCCACTACAACACTGGCTGGAAATGGAAGAAGAAAACATATCCCATCTTTGTTTCTACATTAGAGAAAATCACACAATTGAGCACTAACAGAGGGTAAAAATTGGATAGTGGAAAGAACACACCGGGATGTCATCTGCTGAAGTCGAAGACATCACTGAGCTTTTGAAGGAGCTTCAGATGGGCGAGAGCGGCCCGCCCGTGGACCCGCAGCAGCTGAAGTCTTCTTATAGGATGGCCGACTACAACAAACCAGTGGAAGCGGTGCTCAGAGAACGGTTTTTGAACCCTTCTAACGTCCTTCCATGGGACTTGCTTGACCTCGTGCAGGAAGTACCCAAGCGGGACCTCAGGGAGACGTTCGACTCGATGGTTTCGCTGCCTCAGAGCATCTCCCGGACGCACTTCAAGTTTAAGAGACAGGGCATTAAAGGTGCTGTTGTTGGGTACGGAGAGGAGCTGAGTCTCTCCGAGGTGGCCAACTCGAATGCAGCCACGTCTATTTCGCTCAATAGGGCATATGGCGAGAACTCACTCAGAGGGACAACTTCCCAGTTGCCCTTCAAGCCCGGTGGATTACAACTCACTGGAACAAAGGACACATCTGTTTCTCTCCATAGAGACTCGGATGGCCTGTTTGACGTGCCCCAGGGACTGAGTAGGGGCTTGAAGCTGGATTCTGTGAGGGTTGTCGAAGGCCTGGAAGAGCTGGAAGAGGCGTTGCCAGAAGAGGAACAGTCAGATACATTGCCTCTGGCAGTGCCGGGGGCAGTGCCATTGGAAGAGTTCCAACAAGCCCTGGAGCCCACCACGGAGTTTGAAAGAGAGATCGACGACTTGTTACCAGTGGACGTGAACTTTGGGCGTGCCATAGTGCCGCATACGACAGACATAAAGCCAAAGAGCGAATGGGCACACGTTGTTGATTTGAATCACAAGATTGAGAACTTTGACGAGTTGATTCCGAACATGGCGAGAACATGGCCCTTTGAGCTGGACACTTTCCAACAGGAGGCCGTGTATCACTTGGAACAAGGCGACTCTGTGTTTGTCGCTGCACATACCTCTGCCGGTAAGACTGTCATTGCCGAGTATGCGATTGCAATGGCCAATAGAAACATGACAAAGGCGATCTATACGTCGCCGATTAAGGCACTATCGAACCAGAAGTTCAGAGACTTCAAGGAGACGTTCCAAGAGGTGGATGTTGGCTTAATCACCGGTGATGTGCAGATCAACGCAGAGGCCAACTGTCTGATTATGACCACCGAGATTCTAAGATCCATGCTGTACCGTGGTGCCGATCTGATCAGAGACGTGGAGTTTATCATCTTTGACGAGGTGCACTACGTTAATGACATTGACAGAGGCGTCGTATGGGAAGAAGTCATCATTATGCTCCCGGACCATGTGAAATTCATCCTACTATCAGCTACCGTGCCAAACACCTACGAGTTTGCCAATTGGGTTGGAAGAACGAAGCATAAGGACATCTACGTCATCTCTACCCCAAAGAGACCTGTCCCACTGGAAATCAACATCTGGGGTAAAAACAAGCTCACAAAGGTCATTGACGCCGAGAGAAACTTCCTCGAGCAGAACTTCACTGCTTATAAGGAGCTGTATGAAGGAAAGAAGCCAGTTAACGGAGGAGGTAATAACACCAGGGGACGTGGTGGTAGCAATGCCAGAGGCGGAGATAGGGGAAGAGGCGGCCGTGGTGGCCAGAGAGGCGGCAGAGGAGGATTCCAAGGCCAAAGCCAGGGACAGGGACAGAACAGGTTCCAGGTCTCTCGTCCTAACAAGAACACGTGGATGGAGATCGTACAGTACTTAAACTCCAACACCTTACTGCCAGCGGTGATCTTTGTCTTTTCCAAAAAAAGATGTGAGGAATATGCCAACACGATGCAGGGCATTGATTTTTGTAACAACAAGGAAAAGTCACAGGTACATATGTTTATCGACAAGGCTGTGGCTCGTCTGAAGAAAGAAGACAGGGAATTGCCACAGATCATGTCTGTGAGAGATATGCTCGGGCGTGGCATTGCAGTGCACCACGGTGGGCTGCTTCCAATCGTGAAGGAGACCATTGAGATCTTGTTCGCCAAGGGTCTCATCAAGGTGCTTTTCGCTACAGAGACATTTGCCATGGGATTGAACTTACCCACGAGAACTGTGATTTTCAGTGAACTGCGTAAGCACGATGGCACAGGGTTCAGAAACCTCACTCCCGGTGAGTTCACACAGATGTCCGGAAGAGCAGGAAGAAGGGGGCTCGATAAGATCGGTACTGTCATTGTGATGTCGTATTCTGAGATGCTGAACAAGTTGACACTTAAGGATGTGTGCCTGGGGACTCCGACTAAACTCGTGTCACAGTTCAGACTCACCTACAACATGATCTTGAATCTGTTGCGTATCGAGGCTCTGCGAGTGGAGGAGATGATCAAGCACTCGTTCTCGGAGAACACCTCTCAGACACTCATTCCAGAGCACGAGAAGAAGATCAAAGAGCTCGAGAAGCAGTTGGTCGCTCTTCCACCATTGACAGTGAAGAAAGATGACGCATTCACAGAGGAAGAGCTTCACCTGGTGTTTGGCCAGCTGGTGCAATATGAGTCCCTCACTAAGGACATACTTCTCGAGGCCGTCGACCAGCCTACGGGTCTGAAGAAGTTTAGGACAGGGCGCCTGGTGGTATTCAAGGATGGCATGGGAAGGGACAGACCCGGGTTTATTGTGAGACAGCAGAAGATCTCCAATGCTGTGCAGTTTGACGTTCTATCGTTCAACACGGGACATCAGGCTGAGACCTCAGAACCCTCTGGATTACCGTATATCACACAGATCAAGGACTTTGTGTCAAAAAACTTCCCGAAGATGTCGTTCTCTGGGAGCTTCCAGGTATACAAGGTCCCTATCACTTCTCTGCAGCTTGTGTCCAAGGCCGGTGCCAAAGCCCGTCTGATGGATGTCCTGAAGAGCGACCCACAACAGGTAGCTCAGCTATCGCATGACTGCAACACTTTGTTGAAGTTCCAGAACAGGTATGAGGAGGTTGACTGGAACGATAACTTTGCCTCTATGAAGTTGATGGAGTTGTCTGAGCAGAGGGATTGCTTGCGTCAGGAGATTGCTCAAAGTCCATGCGTTTACTCGCCAAACTTTAAGGAGTACTACAAAGTGTTGTACAAGGAGTACCAAATATCCCAGAAGATCGACTCTTTGAAGTCTTTAATGTCTGATGAAAACTTGGAATTGCTGCCCGACTACGAGCAGAGATTGGAAGTGTTAAAGGAGCTTGAGTTTGTGGATGCCAACCTGAATGTTCTTTTAAAGGGAAGAGTCGCTTGTGAAGTGAACTCCGGCTGGGAGTTGGTCATTACAGAACTGGTACTTGACAACTTCTTGGGAGACTTTGAGCCCGAGGAGATTGTCGCCTTATTGTCTGCGTTTGTGTATGAAGGACGTACTTCCGAGGAGGAAGAGTCTAAGATCACGCCGAGATTGGAAAGAGGTAAGCAGAAGATCCAAGAAATCGTTGGCAATGTTATCGAAGTGTTCACCAAGTACCAGGTGACAATGACGTCTGAAGAACAGGACTTCCTAGAGAGAAAGAGATTCGCACTGGCCAATGTCGTGTACGAGTGGGCGCGTGGGGTGTCGTTCAAAGAGATCATGGAACTCAGCTGTGAAGCCGAGGGAACAATTGTCAGGGTTATCACAAGACTTGATGAGATCTGCCGTGAAGTCAAATCCGCAGCGATGATCATTGGTGACTCTGCCCTGCATGCAAAGATGTCCGAGGCACAGGAGAAGATCAAGAGGGATATCGTCTTTGCTGCTTCTTTGTATCTCTAGGTGAGCATACATCCATATCTGTGCATTCACTATTTACATAAACACATCTCTCAGATCCTTGTAGGCGACCCCGGTCTGGTCAAACCTGTCTAGTATTATCTTGACGCTTCGCTTCATCTGTGGACTCACTGGGATGTCCAGGTTAAGGGCGTCCCTGAGCTTTGTGTTCAGTAGTTCGCCAATGATCTTGTCATGCTCGTTCTCTACCATCAGCTGGCACAATAAGTCCCATGGCCTCGAGTCCAACACCACTGTACCAGTCTCTTCATCTGCGCTATAGACGTGCAACTTATCCCAGTACGCCCAGAACTTGGTCACTTCATTTGCCCGGAGGTACGTCACCAGCACAAACTCTGTGATCTCAGTAGAGTCTCTGGCGACGAGCTCGAGCAGCGAGTCGAACACAATGGAAACAGGGATGATTTCGTCCTTGGTGTAATGGTGCTGTTGTGTAGCCAGTTTGAGCACCGACAGGATGACATTAGCTGGGAGATCACCTCTAAACTGTGCAATAAATGTCTCCAAAATATCAGTAAACTCTCTCAGCTTCTTTCTAGATGACTCATTGATCTGCAACTGGGACAGCACATGAGTTGGTGGATTGAGAGCAAAGTGGGAGCTCAGAGCGTTGCAGAACTCCACCAACTGGCTCTCTGTGATCGCAACTCCAGAGGATGCTTGCAGCAGAAGAGAGCTCTTGAGTTGCTTTACTGGGATGTGTTGAGGGAACAACATCGATAACACATGGATTGCCTCGAATCTTCGCTGCCAGTGCTCCATTTGTGGGTCCTTAGGCATTGACGAGTTGATGAAAGAGAGATATCGATTAGCTCTGCTGGCCTTGTTGCTCCCCACAACTTCGACAGCACTCGCACTATAAAGCTCTCTCAGAAGCACATCCAGCACACTCAAGGATCTTTCAGGAGAGTCTCTGATCTGCGGTACTATCGTGCTCTGGAACATCTCGAAGTCTCGTAGTTGAAAGCACTGTGCGGCTCTCTGTTCCAACGGGAGTTCCTGGGAAGTGGAGTAGAAGCGACGGAAGATGCCGGCAAACATGGAGTTCCCGTCCTCATGGGAAGTAGTGGTGGTTTGCTGTTGCTCGTACAGGTGTCTTTCGTCTTCCAAGCACCACAAGTATTCCAAGTTGACCTGCTTGCGCCTCTCTGGCGTCAGCATGTTAATAACAACGCTCATCTGCGTGTCCACCATCACCCAGCTGTTCGAACCGAGGCCAAAGTCATTTGCTGGCTTCTTCTGCTTCAACTTTCTCTTCATCTTCATCGTAGCATTCGGCTTTGAGAGTCCCTCTGCAAATGGCAGTACATTAAAAGTGTGCTTAATATACGTCACCAATGCCTCTGAAGCGTTTTGGATATGTTTGGGGGACTTACCTTGGCAAACAACAGCGAAATCGGTATGTTGGGACATGGGGATCTCATCTTCCCTACCACGCAGGTCAAATAGCTTGAGGTCATCGAGACCGTAGTCGACTAATGATTTGAGCAGTGGCTCGATGTGTTGTGGTGCGCTTTGTGGGATCTCAGGCATCTCTGCTTTGAAGATCGGGGCCGCAAGAGGGGATGACTGCTCAGTACGCATGAACCAGGGTATATTTTGCTTCTCTTCTTTCAAGTCTTTAACTGGCTCCTCCAGCGATGAGTTGGAGGTGGAGGAGGTGGAGGAGGAGGAGGAGCATCGTATGGGGACACCCAGCAGAGCACTGGAGCCCAGAAACCCCACTCTGTGATGTATCAAAGACACTTTAAGCAACTGTTTGGTCCTCTGCTTCAGCATCTTCTGTCTTTTTTTCCACCTTGGAGACGAGCAGAATAATAGAGTATCAATTCAAAGACTATGAAAATATATTGTCCCGCATCAACAAAGCCGGGAGCCTGTGAACAAACGAGTTCGCGACCCAGCGGTAAGGGCACTCCCTCGCCTTGGAAACGCGTATACATCCTAAGGAGGGGACGCGTCTTTTGACACAGGCCACGGAGTGGATGAATAGCAGATCGTGCAGAGGCGACAGATAAAGAGATGGACCAACAGAGGCTGAAAGTGGAGATCAAGCAGTGGGAAAGAGAGTTCAGCAAGCGAGAGGGGAGAAACCCGACAAAGGAGGATATCAAGAGAGATGGCATTGCGGCCAAGTACAAACAGTATAACTATACAAAGCTGAAGCTGGCTAAGCAGAGATCAAGGGAGCTGCTGACGCCTACGAAGAACAGAGCCGACGAGCGGAGGAGTGAAGAGAAAGTGTACACAACACCTGTAAAGACACAGAAATATCATTTGCAGACACCACAGAAGACATCACCTAATGTACCCTCTCCTGGAGTAACGGAGATTGGTCCGACGCCGCAGTTGAATGGAAGAGTGCTGAGTATATTTGAGGCTGTGACTAAAGTGAGCGTTGATGAAGTGGTGGTTAACGGGATGTCAGCTGATTCATACATCCAACAGGAAGTTGAGGACACAGAAATGAATGATATATATAACGACATTGAGAACTCGAGTGATGTCGAGCAGGAGATTCACCCAAGGAGATTGGACTTTGGTAATACCGATGAGAGCGATGGTGAGCGCATCCCCAGAATATTCGGCATGAAAGACGACTCGATCGTGCTCAAGACACCACAGAAGAACACCATACAGAGTTACCAAGAAACTCCTGCTTACTTGAAGAGCGGGCCTGCACAGATTGTGACGGCGTCACCTTCACCGTTGGCATCACAGAGAATAAAAAAGGGTCTGAGTGTGCTGATGGCCGAGTTTAACGACATTAAGGATGAGTTGAAGTATGGCGATTACGACGAAGATGAATTGATCCCTGAGGGTATATTACAGAGTGAATCAGAGAGCGAAGAGGAAGAAAAAGACACTATTGAACAGACAGAAGATAGGGGTAAGGCCGTATGGAAGAAGAAGAAACGGAAAGGCCCCAAGCGTCAGCATAGACTTGTTCGTATCCGTGCTTTACCAGACACAAATACGCAGGATTCTATTGACCACAAGAAGAGCATCAAAGAACAAATTGAGAAGTTGGCTAGCGTCAAAGAAGAATTATCGGGGTCAGAAGCCTCGGAAGAGTGGTCCGGCGATGAGGAAGGGGAGAAGATTGTGTTCCATAACAAGAGAGGTAAGGCAGCCGGTATTAGCCGGAACTTCAGGGCTTACAAGATCCAGAAGAAGCGGTTCTTTGGGAGGAGGGGAAAGGGCTGGTAGTATATATATATATATAGAGAGAGAGAGAGAGAGCTACATAATGAGTTACGAATGCAATGTTTTAGAATGACTAATAGATCAATGGGCAGTCAGCAGCTGCAACATACCTTCAATCTTTTGTGCCTCTCTGGCCTTGTCGACTTCCTGCTGCAACTTCTTCTTCAAGGTCAGCAGGATCTCCTCTAACACTGTCGACTTCTCTATCAATGGCGAGTACATCTCAATCACCACAGCGACCCAATCAGCAACAATGTTCACTGCGCGCACGTCTTCGATTGCCTTGATGGACCACGTGAGCAGGGGCTCCAGTGTGGTCTCGTCACGGCCGTAAAGCGATGCTCTAACTTTACCTCTTTTCTTCAACTCCTCCAGCACAGCCACTGTGAGTTCACGGGCAGTACCGGGGACAAAAGCGGCATCCAGGGCCTCGGACCATCTGAAGGCGTTGAGGTGTTTCTCATACAGCCTGAGCTTCTTGGCAGGCTTCTGCTTGTCGTTGAGCACTCTGTGTTCTTCCTCGCCTTGGTACTCTGCACCCCTCATCATCTTCTTGAATGCATTGGATTTGTCCTGCTTGATGCCCTGCTTCACCTTTGGCTCTGTCTTTCTCGTCTTGATGGTGAGCGTCCCGGACACCAACCCTGCAACGAAGTGCTTGGAGTTCGGTGAGACGCCACAGCTGAGCACACCACGGCCGAACTTCCACCCGAACTTGACCTCCCAGTTGACACTGTCAAACACCTTGACGTGTCCGTCCAGCGACCCAGCCATAATACCACGCTCTGCACTGGCATTTGCCAAACACGTCACTGTCTTCTGGAAGTTGCCCATCTCATTCACCTGCTTTCCTGCCGTCATGTCCCACACTTTCACCAGGGGACCACCAGCAGTGGCCATCGATGTTGGTGTTAAGGGTAGAATATCCTCCACTGGTGCGTGTTGGTTGTATTTGGCCACCGGCGTAGATCCCACACGGGCATCAAACACACGGATAAAGCCATCATAACAACCAGTGACTGCAAGATTGGAACCTGGGATGAAATTGGCGGCTCTGATGTAATCCTCATGGTCATCAAATGAGATGATTGGTGTCGTCGTATCAGAAAAGTCATAGAGTCTAGCAATACGATCGTCAGATGCTGTCAGCAGTTGTGTACGCACTGTCGGGTGGAACTTCACCACATGCGTAGGATGTGTCGATGGTTTGAACGTTCTGATCAGACTCTTGTCATTCGTTTGGAACATCTGCACGAGACCAGAGGCATCACCAGCCATAAGTAATCTTCCCTCTGGGTTGTACTCACCACAGTACACCGTATCTTTGAAACGAGAGTACGTCTGCGACACCTCACGTGTCTTTGACGAAAACACATTGATTCTCGTAGATGAAGTGATGGCGAAATCATATGGAGACACTGGGTTAAAACATATATGGCTTACTGCATTGGCCTCTTCCACTACCCGTGTATTGGTGTATCCTCTCCAGAACCTCTGCTCGGGCGTTGTCTGTGCCGGAAGCACAGGGTTTCTCGGCACTGTTACTCTCTCTCTCTGGGTAGACATTCTTTTGATACTTTATAAATCGTTGGTATTTTCCTATAGGGCATCGCACACTGGTTGGTATTCTCAAAAAAATTTCACTCTTTATGTGTATGCTGCGCGAACCAATATTATATAATCAGCGCTCTTATAAAGGTTGGACACACCAACAACACACAGCCTTATTACACCTAACCATATATCCCAATTTATCCTAAAGAACCCAAAAACAAGATGCCATTGACACAGCAGTCTCTATGGGCAGCACTGCCGAACACTGCTAGGGGGCAGACCACACACTTGTCGTACGATGCAAAGAACGACAGAATTGCGTATGCGAGTGGGAAGTCTGTGTTTATAAGACAGGTGGAAGCACCGGAGAAGAGTGTGCAGTATACTCAACACACTTATAACACCACTGTGGCCTCGTTTAGCACCTCTGGGTTCTACATGGCGTCCGGTGATGAGTCCGGAAACGTCAAGATCTGGGATACCATGGGTGAAGACCTCATTTTGAAAGGCGAGTATCAAATCATTAACGGACGTATCAATGCCATTGCATGGGATGCTGATTCACAGCGTGTGATCGCAGTGGGTGATGGTAAAGAACGGTATGGCCATGCGTTCTCATGGGACTCCGGGAACACCGTTGGTGAGATTTCCGGTCATTCGGCACAGGTCAATGCGGTGGCCATTAGACCTGTGAGACCTTATCGGGCAGCCACCGTTTCTGATGATTCGGCCTTGGTGTTTTATCATGGACCTCCCTTTAGATTCGACTCATCGCTCAGGGGAAACCATACGAACTTTGTCAGGGATGTGAAGTTTTCTCCAGATGGTGCGCATTTAGTCTCCGTGGGTGCTGATAGAAACGTTGTTATATATGATGGAAAGACTGGAGAGGTTATCAAGAAACTGGAAGCAGTCCATGATGGTGGTATCTTTGCCGTCTCCTGGGTCGACAATGAGAAATTTGTGACATCTTCTGCTGATGCAACTGTCAAGCTTTGGGATTTAGCGTCTGGCGACTTACTAAACACTTGGGCTTTGGAGAAGAACTTGGGAAACCACCAGTTGGGTGTTGTTGCCACTTCCAAGTACATCATCTCTCTGTCATACAACGGAGACCTCAACTACTGGACAGAGGACTCGGATGTACCTGTGAGAGTCGTCAAGGGCCACCAGAAGTCTATCACGGCCTCTGTGGTTTCCCAAGAGGGCGAGCTATACACAGGCTCTTATGATGGAAGAATCTGCAAGTGGGACAGTAATGGCAGCGCAGTGTACGAAGTTGGACACTCCAACTTGGTCGTTGGGCTTGCTGAGCAAGGATCTGAGGTCTTCTCTGCTGGGTGGGACGACAAGCTGCAAAACTTGGATAACACCAAGTTTCAGGCAGTCCCAGCACAGCCTAGAGCCATTTCCGGCGGCGGTGACACTCTGGCTGTCATCACAGAGGACTCGCTGATTGGGTATAAAGACGGGGCAGAAGTGTTCACTACTAAGTTGTCTGGTACTGCGACTGCCACTGCTGTTGGTTCATCTGCCGAGTACATTGCAGTTGGGTTCCAAAACTACGCCGTATCTGTGTACTCTACAAAGGGGACCCACGAGTTTGATCTCCCACCAGGCCGTGCTGCTGCGTCGTATATTTCATTCTCCCCTGATGCAAAGTACGTGGCAGTCGGTGATGTCAGCGGTAAGATCATCCTTTACAACGTTTCTTCCAGATCCGTTGAGACGTCGAGATGGGCATTCCATACGGGCCGCATCAACTCGATTGCGTGGAATAAGGACAACAACCATGTGGTCTCCGGCTCATTGGATACAAACATCATTGTCTACCAAGTCGACAAGCCTATGAAGAACGTCAAGTTCATGAATGCCCACAAGGACGGTGTCAATACCGTCCAATGGCTCTCCGAGGATGTCATTGTGTCCGGTGGTTCGGATGCTACTGTCAAGACGTGGAAAGTCACATATTAGAGAATGTGTATTGAGGATCAACGCTTGCGCTCCTTCTTGAACTTGTAGGCTGTTCTCCCAGAGGCATCCACGATTTTTTTCTTACTACCCTTTTTCATTCCCTCGCGTTGAATATCCATACGTTCTTCAACTTCTTTCAGCTTCTTCTGTCTCTGTAAATGCGCTTGCAGTTGGGAGAACTTCTTGATACGCTTCTTGTCAAGCGCAGCCTTAAGCTCGGACTGGTCCAGACTTGGCATCAATGCGTCTTGTTGTTCCAACTGTGTCAACCGCAGTCTGTTCTCTCTATTACCCACAAGGTTCTTATCCGTATTGAAATGACGTGCCACGTCAAAGTCCTCTTTCTGTTGTACGTCATCGACAAACACCGTATGACTGCCCGATCCTTGGAATATCAGGTTCTTCTTCAGCTTGTCGATCTTCTTCAACTCCTCTGTACGTAATGTCTTGATATATGTGGAGTCCTGTGTCTTTAACAGCTTCACCTGGTCTGTGCTAAGCACCTCGTTATCACGCTCGGAGATCAGGATGCCACGACTGTCCGTGTGCTTATGCACCATCGCATGGTAGTACTCGTCTGGGTTCCTCTCATGTGCCTTGGATCTCAAAGACTTGAGAGTGTTTTGCTTCTTGTGATAGTCCCTCGCACGCAGCTGGTAGTCCTTCTTCTTCTCCAGCAGGCCGTACTTTTTACGCTCGCCCGGCTGCGCACGCTCTCTGTGCTGCTTCTTCTGCACATTGTGTACCAACTTGGCCATTGTTATGTGTGCTTTGTGAGAATTTGATACCTGAAGTGTTAGACCTCATCTCTATGATATTTTTTTTTTCCTTCCTAGCCAGGGGTTAAGAGTGCTCGTAACCATTTAGTTCAAGCGTTGAGTCACGTGAGCTCGCTGTGGGATTATATAAGCACCGCGAATGCGCTCGATGTGTAAGAATGTTATACAAGACCATTTAATAACACTCTTCAAGCTCCACCAAATAGAACGGCATTGAAAGATGACACTTCGGGAGATCCACCTAGTGGACCATGGCCAGGACCTCGCGATGGCATGGCGCCAACACCTCAAGAGCTTCGACATGTCGTACCAAACAATGGACATCTCCCCAAACATCCATTCATACCCATCAAGGTCAATTCTGGATATAAAACCCTATGCAAATGAAAGTGGATTTGTGACAGCAGTGGTGTCACCGGGTAACTCCCTGGGATGCATGAATGGTGGGTTCGATGGGGTATTGAAAGAAACGTTTGGTGGGCAACATGCAGAAGACTTGGTGAGAGAATCTCTGACTAACGGGTATTCACCACCGGGGTGTTGTCATATAGTGCAGATCCCAGGAACCCACAGGGCAAAGCAGATTTGGGATGCAGAGTACATCATACACTTCCCTACTATGCGAGTACCCAGAAGTGTGCATGCAACAGACCAGGAGTCTCTAAGGATGGTGTTTGATTGGATGTGGACCATACTATCAAGTGTGGAACAGCACAATAAGCACCATACCCCAAAGATCGGGACACTTATGCTAACGGGGATGGCCACCGGGTATGGCAAAGTACCACCAAGTGTTGCCGGCTTGGCGATGATAGGTGCAATTGCGATCTTTTACCGCAATGAATTCTCCATTGAACAGAGACAGGCGTACACTCTCAAATTCTTGGGGGAAGATATCCATTGGTTCTCACCATCTCCACCACAGGAACTGCTCCAATTGGACTATAACGCTCTACAGGATGGTCTTCCCAAACTGTTTATGCAAACAGAACTGTCTAAGAAGGGATACGCGCTATTCTCTAGCACCAATCTTGAGTAGTTCTTCCAATGACAGATCTTCGTACTCCATCTGTGCTGGCTGTTCATCCAATGGCATTTTGCTCCTGCTCTTTGCCACTTTCTCCACTTGTAGCAACTCCTTAAGTCTCTGTAGTGTGCCTTTCGACTTGTTAGATAGCTCTTGAGGTGGATACGTATCCCTTAGTAAATTTTCTCCCAACGGCGGAATAATATCTTGTCTTTTGGTATATTGCGATAATCCCTCGGAGTATTTAGCAGACTCAATGGCAATGGTTTTTATCACTGAGTTGAGTCTTTGTACTCCCACTGCGTCTTTGACTAAGACATCGTGGTGTTCTCTTCCTCCGTCCGGGGTCATAGCATTGAAAACCAACTTGTGTCCATCAATATCTGTTTCAGGTTGTATGTCCAGGTCCATGCTCTTGACGTAGTCCATCATCACATTCAGAGTCTCATCAGAGGGGAGCAATGGATGATCACCGGTAATCACTTTACCACTAGTGGAGACCAACTGACTCAAATCAGGAAACGCAGCGATCTTCTCATCTTCAAAGAATGGTAAACGACACATAACCAAGGCACGCGGTAATTCACCAGAACCATCCAATTTCCTCTTTGAGGACTCTATAGGGCCTTGGTTGTTGACAGAAGCTGGTAGCAACACCACCATTTGCACTTCTGCATTCAGCTTAGAGACATACCGTCCAATAGCACAGTACTCCAAGTCAGCCAATGCATCCACCAGTGCATTCATGGCAAAACAATCTCTCTTGGATCCTTCTCTGCCCACGATGAACACAGCCTCACCAGAGAGGTAGCACCGAGGGAGCTTGGCCCTTTCAAAGACACCACATATATCCAACCCGGGGCTTGATCTATAGACTCTTTGCTCTTCCAGCAGTGGATTGAGGACCACTGTGGACTTGCCATACTTGTACCCTTTGATCAGCTGCGCTTTATCCACCGTCTCAATGGTATACTGCCTCTTCTCCAAGTCCTCAACATCGTTGTTCTCCAGCTCTTGCTCATTGAGCTGTGCGTCTGTGTAATGGTGGATCTCATACTGCTGTTTCATCTCCAATGGTTGTGGTTCTCCATCATCATCCACTCCATAGAGTTTACGCGGCATTGCCTTTTCTGGCTTGACCGCAGGAAACCCGTCCACTGCAATCTGAATACAACTATGATCTTCTTCTGCAGTGAATTCCGAATCTAATAGGGCAGCACCGAGTCGTAAATCACCCCTAAAGGTTCTCGTAGGTTTCACCAGTTTAGGCTTTGCGCTTTGTAAATACTTTAAAACATCGCTCCCTGACAAGACCTGAGATCCTGGGAGTTGACCAAACAGTTGCATCCACGTCTGAACGTTGGTCTGCTGCTCCTGTTGGAGTTCTTCGGAGTCAAAGTCCACACCAATAAGCGTCATGTTGACTTTAGCAGCAGTGACCAAAGACACAATCGCATTGGTAAACTCCTCATCCAGTTCCGGGATCGGACAGGAATTGGTGACCAGCACCACATTCTGCTTGAACTTCTTCTTCTTTACGAAGTCTTGTAGCTTTTGGAAGGCATAGAGTATAGCTTTGACACACCCAGAGGTATCTTTAGAAGATGTGATCTTGGTGGGCTGTGGGTTCAATTGCTTGAGGTTGCGGTAGAAAGGCCTTGTTTGTTAGTCGATATCCCTCCTATTAAAAAAAGATGCAAAACTCACTGAACAATGTCAAACTCATCCTTTATGTGTGGTAATCCGTGTGAATTCTGGGACTCTTGTTGGCAGTTAGTATATAAAAATATCGCTTAGATGGTATCAAGAGACTCACCTTCAGACTCCACAAGCACCAACGAAACCAGATCGGTCTTTCTCTCTCTCAATACCTGCTGGTGTTAGCAATGTGCCTCAGTGGGTTAGTACATCATAAGGAAGCTCACTTTAGTTGTAACAACGTCCTGTACGTATTTCATACCAAAGTCCAAGTCGGAGATCTCACGGCCATTGCTGTGCTGTGCCATCTGGGCACCGACATCAACCAGGAACACTGTCACCTATTGGACAGTTAGTAGCTGTGCTTAATACCCAAAGATTGACCTTTACATGCTTCTTTTTCTGCCATTGCGACCGCGTGAACTCGGCGATATTGACATATGCGGTCTATATAAGGATGATGAGGGACGCGTTTTTTCCCCCCGAAATTCATATGGATCAATAATTTCTTAAGAGAGACTATGGAGACTAAAGACTAGAGACTAAGAGGAGTCGGAAATTACAACGAGATGAGTTGGCGAGAGAAAGTCCTGGAAGAACTCGGTGGCCGTCCACTTCACAGAGAGCTCCCTGAAGAGATCACAGAGAGGGTACGATCTTATGGCATCCCACTGGAATCACTGTTCAATGACATCCAGAACAGAGCAAATGCTGGTGTTATAATCTCATTGATCCGACAGTTGCAGGAGAAAGAAGTACAGCTATTGATAGAGAAGTGCATCGAGAAATTGGCAGTTCCGCATTATGAATGGGTATGGTACTGCAAGACCCCAAATGCATACCAATTACAATGTCAGATGAACGCTAAAGTTGTATTAGCAGTGGTGTATCACCTTTCCAAGCACCATTCTGTTGACTTGGTGAGAGATTCTGTCAGTTGTTATACGATGGTGACACCCTGGTGTGACGATGAGTGCGTTGGCATTGCCAAGGAGATCCTCACTATGACTGACACCTCGCTTGAGTCACTCATCGAATCAATCGTGTTGGATATGAAAGTTCTTTCCAGGTCATCAAAAGTTTCCACCGCAGGGTTTAGGAACATCAACTCTGGTAACAGCAAGCTAAGGCCTAGGCTGGGCTTTGGTGATGAAGAGGACCAGAGATCTCAGTGGAAGACACAACACATCAAGGGCATACCAATGACTTATCACTTGATATCACAGCTGGACTCCACGCGTGTAAAAGACCACTGGTGGTTGATCTCCCCAACTATATTGAACATACTGGATGACCATGAGGCCATGATCAAGTTGTCGGGCGTCAAGTTGGTCTCATTACTACTCACAAGAGTTGATTCCGACTTCTTCAAACTAACGGGGCTGTATCAGATCTATTATGATGCTATGAAACCGCTGTTAACGTATCTTCCGGATTTGACACCTTCTGAAGTGTCAGTTGAGATAATGAATGAGTTGTACCCGACTTTATATCGTTTATTCCAATTGGTGAGCGCAGAGAAGGAGTATAACCAGAGATTATTAGAGCTAATGACGGATGGTGTTTTCTTCGCTATAAACATCACAGGAGACCACTATAAAGTTCTGGAGTGCTTACTATACCATTTGCAAGAGATCATGAACCAACTGAAGAGTGCTACAATCAAAGTACTCCCTCGATTGGTATATTTACTGGGAAGTATTCTATCCAATCCACTGATTGACCTCGAGGAACCTCTGTTCTTTAATGCATTGGACTGCTTGTTGACGATGGAATTGAACTGCTGGGAGAGATTACAGAACCACAAGTATGACATCCTAACACTTTGTGTGATGTCCTTCCAAAGAATGAACAAGTCGGAGAGGATAGAGCAGAGAATCAGACATATCACTGGCATACTACACAAGCTATGTAACATAACAGCGGAGGATTGGGAAGCTCTGATCAAGCACAACCTTGAAGTTGAAGATCTAAAGAAATCAATAGATCAACATGAAACAGGTGATTTTTTTGCTGTGTTTACTACCAGCGGGTAAATAGCCTACCTCAGCCCCAGGCTATATATATATGTACATACACACATACATATAACTGCGTACGGAATAACTCTCGCGGAGTTAACTAAAAATCTCCTCAGCCGTGTATCTCCGGCATCTCCCCACAGACCCGCATATAAATTTTCATCCCACGATCCTTCTCTCTCTCTCTGTTTTTTTTACTCCTTTCATTTGCAGTAGTCTCTTATCCCTTTCTTACTATACCTCCTGATTTGCTAGCTGAAGTGTGCTGGTGATTTCTATACACACAGCTAATCCAGGCACTGCAATCCCCCCCTACGCTCAACAAGAACAACAACTACACAAAATCCCAAGCCCATCGCACCGCCACCTATATGAGTGGAGAGAACACGTTGGACCCTGCGAAGGGCCAGAAAACCCCCCAGACCGAGTACCAAGGCGCCGAGCAGACAATGACACGCCGTCGTCAGTCCTCTGTAGCCATGGTGCCTAAGCAGGGACTCACGTTCAAGGATCTCACTTCGATTCCTACGCCAGTGGCAGAGTCCCTGCCTAACACACCGGGATTGGAGCTGCGAGAGAACATCTTTGATTTTACGCAGAGCTCCCAGGCCCCAATGCCAGTGCGTCCTACACTCAACAAGATGGCCACTGACACCACTATCGCAAAGCTCATTGAGTACGGAGATACAATCCCTCCAGAGGTTGCACCGGACATTATGACGATCCGCAACCCACCAAAGAACATCTACAGAGTCATTGCTGGGTGCATGTGGGTGTTCACATGCGGCATGTCCGATGGTGCTCTGGGTGCTGTGCTGCCACATATAGAGGACTACTATAACATCTCATACGCTGTGGTTTCCCTTTTATGGCTCGGTAACGCGCTCGGATGTATCATCATTGCATTTTTGGCTCATCACATTGATAGCTACTTGGGCATGCAGAAGCTCTTGACGCTAAGTATTTGCCTGTTCTGTGTCATGTTTGCATTGATCTCCTCTGGTACGCTATTCCCAGTGCTTGTTGTCGGTTTCTTCTGCGGTGGCATCGGCGGTGCATTGGCCATCTCCCAATACAACATCTTCATCTCCAAGCTGCTGAATGGGTCAAAGTATCTCGGCATCTTCCACGGATGTTATGGTCTTGGTGCATTTGTGTCTCCATTGCTAGCCACTGCTATGGTGAACACAGGAATCCCATGGAACTACTTCTACTTTATCCCTCTTTCACTCAGTGTCTGCTGTGTCGTTGTCACCTGCTTAGCATTCCAAAACTGTCAACAAGACTTGGCCAAGTGGGAGAACAACGACACTTCGGAAGCCCAACCCCCAGCAGCAACAGCAGCGGAAATTGCCTCGAACAACTCAGTGGAGATGGAGTGCCTCAATGCTGTCAAGCCGGAAGACCAGGAGCCAAAGCACGACTTTGTGGCCGCTATGAAGGACTACAGAACGTGGCTCACTTGTTTCTACGTGTTCTTCTACCAGGGCTCGGAGGTGGCGCTTGGTGGTTGGATGGTCACGTATTTGTTGGACTACCGTGGTGGTGACGAAAAGGCCATCGGTTATGTGGCCTCGGGTATTTGGGGTGGTGTCACCCTGGGGAGATTCCTTCTGACGCACCCACTGAACACGTGGTTTGGTGTGAGAAGATCCATTGTGGTGTTGATGTGCACTATTGTGTCTTTGGATCTAATGGCCTGGTTGATCCCAAACATTGTTGCCGAAGCAGTGTGTGCTTCGCTGATCGGTCTTTGCATTGGCCCTATCTACCCATTGATGATCTCGCTCATCACCAGAATCCTTCCGAGAAGGATCAAGTTCTGTGCAATGACACTGGGCACAGCCTTTGGATCCTCTGGTGGCTCTGCTATCCCCTTTGCAGTGGGTCTTGCCTCGCAGTTTGTCGGGACATATGTGCTTCACCCAATATTCATTGGATGCTTCGGTATTATGTTCTTCGTGTGGTTGGCCATGCCTAACATCGAGAGAAAGGGCGCTCAGACTAATTTATTCCAGAGACTGTGGTAGTCTCATATCTCATATCTCACATCTCATATCTCACATCTCATAAAGCAATCTAATATCTAATAAAATGCTAAAAAAAAACCACAAGAGTAATGTTTTTCTTTAATATATATATACAAGTCACTTCTCCTCCTTCTTCACCTCATAGTGCCACACGGTATTAGGTGGGTAGTCCACCGGCACCCTGGCATCCAGCGGGTATCTCTTACCCTTTTCTTTCAAATTGGCCACCTTGTACAGCTCAGGTGCCACCGCCTGCAAGTCATCCAGCGCGTTCAAAATGGACTCGTGCTGTTTCGTCAACTGTTCTTCTCTCTGTAGTCTCTTATCCTTCTGGAAAGCTGACCATGCTCTCTGTACCGTGTCATGGCGCACCAAGTCCTCCTGTGATAGCTTCAGCATACGTGGCATCTTCTTACGTGCTGAGATGACAGAAATCTGCGAGATGACTCTTTGTAAACCCGTAGAAACCGTGGCGACTCTTTTGGAACGCTTTCCACGGGCGAATTGTAATGTACCATTCATCATCACCACCTTGGCCGTACTCTCGGCACCGAAAACGGCTCGCGAGACACCTGGGAGGGAATTCCGTGTAGATGTGAGACCCTGTGGGAACATCCTTATGATATACTTTAGGATCTTGGCCTTGGAGATCTAATGCTATAGTGCTTTTTTGTTGACTACCAAGTGAATGGATGAATTTTTCAGTGGGTGTGTGGGTCCCCGAGAATTAAACAAATTGGTAGCGATTATGTAATACCCGTCTGGTAGGGCCACTGGCATAATAAGTATAAAGGATTCATTAAAATAACAATTCGGGGATTATCCACTTGTAATACTGCAATAACTAGACAAGATGGCATCTCTAAGAGGGGAAATAGAGCAGCACAGACAACGACATGGCACTCACGTTGACGAGAATGTCTACTGTTCTATAACGTTGGGGATTATGGCACGTCGGCATGTGCTTATAGAGACTGTGGATACGCAGGTAACAGAGTATGAACTGGGTGTTATATTGAATGAGTATTGGGGGTTGGCTGGTGTTTGTATGCATTTGAGTGATAAGACTACTATACAAGACATCCATCAGTTCTTTCAACAACAGGGGAAGATGAAGATGGTGTATGTTCTCAATGGTGTTGATACTATAAGTAAAGAGTGTCAAATGGAAGTACAACATATATTACAAAAGGGGAAAACCGGAAGTGTTCAAGCTGGTGAGTTATTTTCTGTTATTGGGATATCACAGGACCAACAGAACCTTATACAGTCATTGAGGGAGACTTTTTGGTTCAAGCAGCCGTATACACCGAGTTATGAGTTGCATCAGGCACCAGATATGTTTACACCAGAGAGGCAAAAACAATTTGGTTCTCAGAGTGTTGAGACTACAAGGAAGTTCATGCAACAGCACGACAAGATCAATACAATAACAGTCGTACCAGAGATTAAGAGATACATCTATGACGTTGTGGTTTTCATACGCACTCATCGGTGTGTCTCTGGTGGATTCCCCACTCGTTGTATCCAAGAGATTGAACTTCTGTGTCGCTCTCTGTGTGTTGTGTTTGGTAAGGAGTACATTGTACCTACCATTGTGAAACTAGCAGTGAGGAAACTGGCACCGTTAAAAGTATCCGTCATTGACCCAAAATTGGAACCAACATTACAATGGGGAAGTGACCCAGAATTGATAAAAGAGTTGTTGAAGCGCACAACACCGGAGATAATTGTGGAGAATTGTTTGAAGAAGGTGATTCCTCCTTTGTAATGTCTGAATGATTTATATATATATATATATGGGTTTAATGAATATATGACGTATTGATGGTTAGGAGCCCTGTGTGCGTGTAAGCGAGCTGATGAGCTCTCCACCCAGTCAGCACCCCAGTACTAATTAGAAATTTAGATCTTCAACGCTTAGCTTATAGGTAAATACACTTCACTCGTCGATTACATAAGATGACACATCTGGGGAGCAACAATCCGTTCGCAGAGGATATTGAAGCTGAGACTCCTCAACAGCAGACTTCAAGTTCTAACTCTCGTGAAGACAGCAGCACTGCCCCATTGGCTCCACAGATAAACATCGAGCAGGTCCCTGATACGGAAGAGATCCCCAATGAGGCACCACCGGCCTACTCAGAAGTGGACCCACATCCGTCTCCCTTACATTCACCGATGCTGGGGGCATCCAATGCAGAGAGACCACCACCAGGTATGCCACACAGACCGCTGAGTCCTTACCAAAGACCCGCTGCAGAGGCACCATCATACCTCTCCACGTGTCCACAGCTCCCTCCAAGACCCCTGAGTCCCAGACTGCCACCGAGACCTTCCTCTAGTGCGTATCCGGGCAGAAGCGGTGCAACTTATAGTAATCTGCCCCCGCTGCCGCAGAGGCGATAGACACTTCTTATAATGCTTTATGTCACATCTTATAATACTACAACTTTCCCATCTACTGGTGAATTGTGTATTCCGGCTCTGCAGGGCTCCATAGATAACAAAAAAAAAAGAAAAGCACCCCACACAGAGTAGAACAGACGGCACACACTCTCAAGCGCTGATGGATGCACTCTCAAACTCTGAGAATATTGGCTGAAAGACGATCAATTTGTTAGCCAACCTTAGTATATAAAAAAATCCATCAGGAAGAAATATGCATTGTCGTGCCAGGATCGCGGGGCAATTTCAGATGTCCTTGCCTAACTTCACAGGATCTCCGCCTTTTCTGGGTCGAGGTTTGGATTCCTGAATTCCCCGAGAAGTCTTATAAATACCGACTTGTTCCCTGTGTCATTTGCATATTAGATATTGTTAATTGTGTAAGCTCTAATGATCACTCTGACGCCGTAATACGCTTCGCGAATCACCGCTTACTACCATTTTTCTCAAACATTATACATCACTATATATTATTCAACTCACGAATTGTTTCTCAGACACTACGAGAATGTCACTGACGCTTCAATTCCCGCAGTTCCCACAGTTCACCGCTCATATCCACAAGTTCTCTAACGTAACGAATGCACAAAACTTGAAAGCTCAGCTATTAGCAGGGGACGAGAGCCATGACTTTGCCTTTATAAACGCACACACAGTGCTATCGATAGAGCAGATCTCAGCAGCAGTTTATAGAGCGCTGTTGGACTACACAGGAGACAGAATCCGCACCAGGACCCTCCACTCTGAGTGCATATTCGCCCTGTCCCCCACACAGAACATCGTCGATGCCCTGAGACGATACGGCATCCAGGATGACTCTACGGACTTGATAGTCGTTAAGCTGATCAAGACAGGTGAATCGTACAACCTCGGAATAGTACAAGGCATGGAAGTCGAAGTCAAAGACGCAGAACTACAAGGCACAGCGGAGATATCTCTGATCCAGAAGAACTATAAACTCCAAACAGATGACCCGCTGCTCCTCACGAGACAGATCGTCGGCGCCATACAACTAAGAGGACATTAGTCTCTCTTTGGAAATGAAACAATTTAGACCAATGAACGCTTCACTCAGCGCACGCTCGTACACCTCTGTAGCACTGAACCCGCCAGCCAAATAATCTCTCTTCGACTTGAGCTCGTCCAGGAATGGGTCATAGTACTGTTGCCGTGTGGTCCACTGCTTCTTTGTGACTCTGTCTCCGTTGAACGGTGTGAATGGAGCCTTGGATTGCTCCGGAGCAGCGTTTTGAGGGGCATTGGCCGCTCTCAGTGCCTCAAGTTGTTCGTTCATCTTTCTGCGACGTGCCGAGGAGCGCTTGAGAATCGACTTGTTGGTCTGCTCGATCTCTTTCTGTGCATCTTCCTTGGAGGACAACGTATTGAGTAATTGTCTCATGGATTCCTCTTTATCACGCTTGTTTTCCCTTTCAACTTCCTCCTCCAGCAATCTTGCCTTGAGTTTCAACTCACGCTCCAACTCTTCTCGTTGTTTGAACTCTTCCTGCTCTAACTGTCTGTTCTTGTTGTTCTCTTCGATCTTGTCCTTATTCGACTCTTCATATGACTTCAACCGGCGTTCTGTGTCCTCAATATCAACAGCGTTAACCAAATTAAACACAATCTCCTCAACAGACTCCAAATACTTGTTATAATCATCCAAGTTCTCAAACTGCTCTCCTGTCTTGTTGAAAACGTGTCCTACTCTTTTCCTTACGTCAATCTCCCTCTCAACACCAATATCATCAAATATCTGTGTCTTGAACTTGTTCTTTCTCAATGTCTTGCCACAGCCAGGGTATGGACACGGTGCAGGCCCCGTGGCAAATATACGGTCAACACACGATTCACACATCTTGTGATAGCACTCCGGATTCACTAGAAACTTCATATCTGGTGATAAGTATCGATCTGTCTTACAAATAGGACACATGTCCGCTTGCCGGTCCTCTTTTAGTGGGTTAGTCTCCATTCCAGTCCTCATACTATCAGAATGCATACCGAGCTCCACCATTTTGTATATATCTTATTAAATTCAATTCTCAATACTGTAGACATGTGGAGAAGAAGTTGCAATATATCTTAAGACAGGTCCTTCAAGTTATATATTCGTATAAGTCGGATGAATTCCGAGGGCGGTTCTCCAACACGTGACTAAACCGAGGGCACAACAGGATCAGTAAAACAGCGAAAACCACGATTCTGTAAATCTGTTCCTCGTGGCCCAATGGTCACGGCGTCTGGCTACGATTTAAGTAGTTACTTCTGAAACCAGAAGATTCCAGGTTCGAGTCCTGGCGGGGAAGATTTCTTTTTTTTGCATTTCGCAGAAGCCATTTGATCTTTTTTTTTTAGCGATTTACCGATCTACTAGCATATATGAAGACTGAGACAGAGACATACAAACATGTACTTTGAATATCATCCTTCACTCTGAAAGCTTGGTTTCACCCCTAAAAGATCCAACTTCGTATTCCTCCTCTCACTGTAGCTGTCGAACACTGGACAGGCAGACAGCTCTGGGCACCCCACAATTACGTTATCGCGAAAGTGGACTTTCAACAATCAAGCATACGCCTACCCTTTGATAAAGCCTAGTAAAAACAGGCGGGCTTTCAACAGGTGAATACTTTTGACAGTTATTTTCCAATATTCACCATTGAAGCACTTCAATATTTTTCTGCAACGACTTCCCGAAACAAACGCCGAAGAATGAACCCATCCGCCGCGCTGGAGGCACTGGCAGAGCCTGTGGACTCATTCACGTTGCCTTCGTACCTCCTAAAGACACCCTATGGGGAGCTGTTACAGGGGATTCTCACAACTCCAATGACTGAAAAGCAGGAGCTCTCCCGAGCAACGAGACTTTCGACCTCGGGTGTCATGGGATCGCTGCCATCCCGCTTCAGTGAGCCAGAGTACGACCAAGCGCTGGCTTCTATGTTGCCACACTCGCAACACATGAACAACACCGTGTCACGTCGGTCGCCTGCGAGTGATGGTGATGTTCGAATGAGCGATAGCGCAATGAGCCGCCGTCGTGGGTCTCAGGCGCTGGTGGACAGGCTGAATAGCATACATTATGTCAATGACATCATGGATGTGGATGACGATGCACAGGACTACGACGACGGTGATGATGACAACGGGCAGAGCAATGAGGACGTGATTGAGGATGACGAGGAGAGCGAGAATGACCAGGACAATGACCATGGAATGGACTTGTACCCCGTGTCGGAAACAGACTACGGCCGCTTGCCCGGTCATAGGGATAGAAGACGCACTTCCGTTCACTCCAGATTACGTCGTGGGTCTTCTATGAGATCCAAGGGCTCTGACTTTAAGTATCCGTTGCCTATGAAGTGGCTTCCAAACTCCTCCGGCCAGCTGATTGCCTCGGACTCTAACTTGAGCTTGAAGGTGGATCAAACAAGAGCAACAGTGTCCACGACGTCCGTGGGGAAAAATTACGACTATCACTGTGCCCGTGCCGATGCTTCGATTCCTATCAAGTGTGGTGTCTTCTATTTCGAAATCAAGGTGCTCTCTGCTACCAATAACAACAACAAGGGGCTCTGCGATGTGTCATTGGGGTTCATGTCTTCCTATATCAACAGCATCAACAAGATGCCCGGGTTAGAGATTGGCACATATGGATTAAACGGAAGAGATGGCACCACTATGATGAACCAGACTGTTTCTCGGAGATTCACACGCGAGTTTGGACAAGGCGATGTCATTGGATGCGGTGTCAACTTCACTACAAAGTCTGTCTTTTATTCCAAGAATGGTATCTATTTGGGCGCTGCGTTCAAGGATATCACCAAGTCTTTGATTCCAGTCATCGGGCTCAAGAGTGGTAACTCCGTGTCTACAAATTTTGGTATGCAACCTTTTGTATTTGACATTGATGGATACGTTGAACAGGAGAAACTGAAGGTTTTTGAAAAAGTATTGGATTATACCTCCACTAATCGCAATGGTACTACAGCTTGTGATGTGGACTCACGAATCAATGGTATTACAGACAAGGAGATCCCCAATTTGATGCAAAAACTTGTCTCTTCATACTTTGATCACTTGGGATATGTTGACATTGCAAAGACATTTGCAGATGAAGTCAAGAGAGAACAGTTCCCTGACGTTAAGAACGTAGATGGCGACTCCGACATGAACGATGAGACTACTACTACAGAGACAAACCTCAAGGCGCGTCAACAGATCCGTAAACTGTTATTAGATGGAGACATTGACAACGTTATCTTCTTGACGAATACCCATTTCCCAGAGGTATTCAAACAGAACAACTCCATACTATTCAGATTGTCATGCAGTAAGTTCATCCAGTTGATCAAGAACTCACAAATTGATGAGGCAGTTAAATATGGTCAATCCTTGAGATCCCAGTATTCTGATGATGATGCTAAAAAGGACTTTTTGAACGATATCTTCAGTCTTTTGGCATATGAAGATCCAGAACAGAGTGAATTGGGATATTTGTTGAAGGAAGAAGAAACGCTTAAGGTATCAGATATGCTGAACGCAGAAATCTTGAAAAGTCTGGGCAAGTCCAGCGTCTCTGATTTGGAAAGACTTATAAGACACACAAAGGCTTCACTTAAAATCCTCAACTCCGAGGCAGTGGAGCCGAAAACTCTACTCTTGACGAACGACGACTTTGGATTGTAATATTGGCTATTCTTATATACGGGAACGCACTATCACTTCTCTCCAATAGCCTCCAGTAACTTCTCGTGCAAATGTTCACTCAACATCACTGGTCCCTTCTGGGATACCACACTATAGATGTTGTTACTCTGGTAACTATTTGGGACCACGCCGCCTTTCTCATCACACCGAACAAACCCGAAGATGTCTTCAATATCTGGGACTCTCTGGTACTCAGGGACGTTTCTCAAGTCATATATGGGCATATGCTCTCCTGCGTAGTCTGTAGATTCCACTAGATAAGTAAAGTCATCCTGACAATGCTTCCCCACAGTCTTGTGCAACAACTCCACAAACTGTTCGTTGACCTCAAAGTTCTTCGGCTTGATCTCCTGGTCTTCCGACTCTAAGACAGTCTTACCCACGGCGATACCCTGTGGATCCTTAGAGAACGACAACCAATGTGCATTCGGCTCGTTCTGGATCTTGTGGAGATAGAGCTGTTCCTGATGAGGGTATTTGATCGTGGAGAGAAATCTCCGGGTTTGGCATTGAGCTGTGATTTTGAGCGCTGATCTGAGCATCTTCTGGGTCAATTGATTAAGTGAAATTGACTTAAACAGATAGACAGAAGGCGAATAATTGATCCCGATTGCTCTATTTAATCGATAATAATTTTGTGGGGTTTCGTAGAGCTTCTTTAGAGTTCAGGTGCAGGCCCGCGAAGACTTGAGACTAATCGAGACTATAGTCTCGACGTTTGCAATACTAGGACTTATAGGACTAATTATTACTATGTACTTTGCCGGCCATATTGTATTTATTTATGGTGTGTCTTGAGGATTTCCTGTTCTTTCTTCTTCTCAGCATGGTCTTTAGTCTCTGGATCCACCTCTTTAGTCTCTGCCAGCACTTCTTCCATGTCCAAGTGCTCCTGGATATTCCATAGCTCAGCGTAAAGTGAGTCCTGTTTTTGTAATAACGACAGATGTGTTCCTTCTTCTCTCACAGTTCCCCTTTCCAGGACAATGATTTTATCAGAATCAGCAACGGTACGCAATCTGTGTGCAATGGAAACATTAGTGTTTCGATGCGCTTTGAATATCGATCGCATGGTCTTCAATAGGGATTGCTCAGTGTGTGTATCCAACGCAGACGTTGCCTCATCAAAGAACGTAATTGGTGCTCTCTTTAACAAGAGTCTCGCAATGGCAAGCCTTTGCTTCTCACCACCGGAGATCATCATGCCCCTTTCACCGACAATAGTATTGAGACCGTCCGGCAAGTCGTGGATCAACTTATCCAATTGAGCCTCTTGAATCACTCTACGGACATCTTCATCCGTTGCCTCGAGATCACCATACCGCACATTCTCAATGATAGTATCGTTGAAAAGTGGTGTATCCTGAGGCACCACGCCCACTGCTTTTCTCAACGAGTCCAAGTCCACATCCCGGATATCTTGTCCATCAATTAGGATACGGCCACTCTGGATGTCGTAAAATCTAAAGACCAGTCTCAGGATTGTAGACTTTCCAGACCCAGAGGGACCAACAATAGCGACTTTTTCACCACCTGGGATCACAAAAGATGCATTACTTAAGATAGGACGATCAGGGTGGTACCCAAATGTCACATTCTCGAATCTAATCTCACCTTTGTCCATTCTTAGGGGCAATGCGCCTGGCTTGCTCTTAATCAGCACATCGTTCTTCTGAAGCTTGAAAAGAGTCTCCATATCCAAAAGCGACTGCTTGAGTTCTCTGTAGACGGACCCAAGGAAGTTCAATGGCACAGAGAGTTGGAAGACCAATTGGTTGATAAGCACGAGGTCACCGACTGTTAGCGCACCCGAGGCAACTCCATTAGCGGCCATATACATCATAGACGTCAACGCAGTGGTGAAAATGAGATTCTGTCCCGAGTTGAGGAATGCCAAGGAAGTGGCGATCTTGATGGAAGAATCTTGATACTTCTTCAAGGCCGCATCGTATTTAGAGGCCTGGAATGCTTCGTTGTTAAAGTACTTGACGCTCTCAAAGTTGATCAGCGAGTCCAGGGCGACAGAAGCTGCCTGGTTATCGGCAGCATTGGCTTTTCTTCTGAACCCTGTTCTCCATGCTGTTGTTCTGATGGTGAAGACGGAGTATGCGAGCATTGTAAGCAGTGTCACGGCAGCGAACGAAGCACCGTAGTTATATGTCAAGATTCCGGAGACCACAGAGATCTCGAACGTGATAGGCAGAATGTGGAACACCATCGCTGTCAGAACATAAGAGATACCCTTAGTACCTCTGTCGATGGCTCTTGTGAGTCCACCGGTTTGTCTTGACAAGTGGAACCCCAAGTCCAGGCTGAGTAGATGTTTGAAAGTGTTATGTGCCACCTGTCTGATAGCACTCTGAGCCACTGTGGCAAAGATGGCATTTCTCAGTTCTCCGAATAACACTGCGCCAAAACGGGCACCACCGTATGCTAGGATCGTAGCACCGATGATGGCAGAGACGGTGCCGACTTCTCCGGCCCAGTCGATGTTCATACCGTCAATGATCGACTTGAAGTAGAATGGCACTTGTACGTTGAGTACTTTGGCCAGTATCAGGAACGACAGGGCACTAACAACTCTGACTTTGAAAGACAGTTTGTTCTTGGGCCATAAGTAGGCCATGAGGTCCTTGATGATCTTCCACTGTGAGAGGGTCTCTTCTTTCTGTGAGGGGAGCGCATGGTCCGGCTCTGCCTTCTTGGGCGTAAACAGAGGCCGTGTTGTAGTTAAGAATCTGTTACTGACAAACTTGTTCTTTATGGCTTGATTACTGACAAAGTTGAGTCTCAGTGGGTTTGTATGGAGATAACGGGTCAATGAGCCTTGGGAGAGCAACGATCTTCCCAATGGCCTCAGTGGTCTGAACACTGCAGGCCGCACAAACATGTTTCCCCTTCTGTGTTTTACTTTGGATCTTCCAAATCTATTGAGAGAAGGAGATTTGTATATAAGCGATACATCCTCTGTTTTGCGAGCTCGGCGCATGGCGCACGTGACCTCGCGTGATTGTTATCTTACTGATAGATGGGGTCTTGCAATTGAATGTATATATTTAGTGCTATCTATGGTGACATAGTGTTGGAAATGTGTATATATATATATATAAATGAATTGTCACCACAGACTCCACCATGACTTCTTGGTCTTCTCTATTCTTTTAACCACCTCCAATTGCAATCTCTCTTCTAGCTGTTTCAACTTTTCTTCTCTTTCCATATCACTGGCCCAATTGCTCAGCGCTAGTCCTATGGAAATGAAGACAATAGCACCAGATAGACCACCCAAGACCCTCTGAGAGCCAGTTTTCGTCACTTTTGTAGCCCTGGGACCCCATGCTCCATAATAGATAAAGTCCAATGCCTTCTTTTCTTGGGATGTCAAGTTGTGCCAGTCTCCTTGGCACTTGTCTTCCAAGTACTCGATAACCTCCATCTGATCACTCTCTTTCCACTTTGTCCATACCTGGGAGATATGTGTGAGGTCTCTTGGTGGTGTTTGTGTAGTTTCTATCTCATCGATGATGGTACTTAACAAGCGATTTGATGTATGTGGCGTTGTAGGGAGACGTGCTGATCTGACAAGGTTGATGAATGATCTTTTGGTGAGTGCTTTGGAGAACATCATGGTCCTTCTTAGTCGTTTGTTGTGTCCTTTGCAGTGGTGTCAACGTAATATATCAAATAGAACATCTAGTGTAAGGGACAATTCTTAAACGTCAAGATATTTCACCCTCGGTTCATGGCATTGATGGTGTGAGATCCGGGGTATATAGGATCTTGGGTACTATACACCACACTACAATCATGTTGTATCTCCATTCATATATCTCCATATCTCCATACTGTATACATAGTGTATAGACTCTGTATATGTTTCTCTTGTAGTATGGTCTCATATATAGTCATAGCATCGCATAAGTACAGGCTGGTTCTGTTGCACTTCTCTGCCCATCGCAATATCTCATCGTATCGTATCGTATCAAATGACATCTTTATGTATCATGTACGTACGTACACTCCATATATAGACACACTAACAGTGATCATTGCATAATGAAAACGTCATATACTCCCATCCAAGGACTCAATACTCACCTTTAGATCTGTCAAATGGAGTTATTCGGGCTTAGATATATCCAATTTTGTCTGAGCATGACATCACTGTGCGCAAGGCGGACGTTAATATTATACTAGTGTGATGTTATCCTTTACACGATCCCTTTGTATCACTTTGATCAGTGATCTCGAAGTTGTGCTCATTTGTCATATTCTAGATAAACGCTAGCAGATATCAGAATATCTACATATGCAAGCCTTGCCCATCCCCAGCTTTTATATACTGAGTGCCAAGTGCCGAGACTGGTTAGGTGGGCTCTTTGAGACAAGTAGTTTATCAACACATGACAAGGAACTCTTCTCTCATTTCTTCAGAGTTGTATTATAATTCAAACTACAGAATAAAAGCCCTTATATACTAAAATGCAAACTTAAAGCATAGATCAGCTCGGCTATCCTCAACTCAACCCAATTTTGAGAGATTCCGCTGCCAACGATGCCAAGTTCTATACATAGAGGGCCAAGAACTGAGAATCCCGGGGTCACACGCCGAATTGCCGCGCACAGACAACGTGCTGGTTGATTAATGGCTGGGCCCCTTGGAGAAGTCGATGCCATCTTTGTGCAGCGCACCCCCATGGGATTCCATTGGATGGCCATCTGAATTGGATATTCTGAATCTTTACTAAATTCTCTGCCCATAAACATAAATAATTAAATAAATTAGTTAGCCCTACCACTTTTTTTTTGCCCTGCGCTTGTCCCAAATTTACACAGCCAGACCACAAAGTTCGCCCAGGATTGTCTGTGCTGGCCGTAACAAGATGTGTGGCCCCTAGCATCCCGCTTTTTCACCAGGCCCGCACACAGTCGTTTCTTGGTCTTTTTTTTTTTGGCCTCCCTGCAGGTTGATCTTCTTGGTTCTTTGATAATTGGTTGATATTTGTTGTGTTTTGTCAATCGATGTCATTGTAGTCTTCTCTATCTAACTGAAAGTTCCATATATGCACCTATTTTTAGTGTCTCGGTGAAAGCCCCGCGATGCTGTCTCTGGGGACCCTCGGCTTATGCACAAAATGTGTCACAGATGTACGACCCGACCCAAATTCAGCCACCACAGCCGAACAGTCTGCATCGCCAAGATTTAAGTCCCCTCCCCTCGGATTTGGATATGACCCATGTGGTGAATAAAATCTTGGCTGCCTTTGTCCTTATCAGAATATAAATAGATGTTATTATCCCCCCCTCTCTCCTTAGATTGCTTTCTATCAAAACATCTCTACTTAGGACTATCTTCGGTATCAACAATGTCATCCGACAGTTCCAAAATGGACCACAGTGCTACAGTACGGTCGGCCCAATCGACAAATGAACAGTTACTACACGAAGTACAGCACTACAGACTCACAGTGCCTCAGGTGGAGAAGCTCTTCACCACCAACACACTCCACGGGTTGACCTCCCATGAGGCAGACAACAGGCTTAAGCAGCATGGCGAGAACACCCTCGGTGAGGACCAGAAGGTGTCACTTCCGGCCATCATTGCTCACCAGACATTCAACGCAATGATCTTGGTTCTCATCATCTCCATGGTGATCTGTCTCGCCATCAAGGATTGGATCTCTGGTGGTGTCATTGCGTTTGTCGTGTTCATCAACATTGCAATTGGTTCGTACCAGGAGTATAAGGCCTCGATGACAATGAACTCGCTCAAGTCCCTTTCATCTCCCACAGCAAGAGTGTACAGAAACGGTGAACTTCAAACAATCCCTACAAAGTTTGTTGTCCCCGGTGATATTGTTAATGTCAAAGTCGGAGACACAATCCCTGCAGACCTCAGAATCTTTGAATGTCTCAACTTTGAGACCGACGAGGCCCTCCTAACTGGTGAGTCTTTGCCCGTGGAGAAGAACGACTCGGTGGTGTACGATAACAACGCCCCAGTGGGTGTCGGCGACCGCCTTAACATGGCCTTCTCTTCTTCTGTTGTTACCAAGGGCAGAGCTACAGGAATCGCAGTCAAGACAGGCCTCCACACTGAGATTGGTGAGATTGCACAATCTCTCAAGGGCCATAAGAAGAAATTCGGTGGGGACAAGGACTCATCATTCCTCGAAAACTTGTGGGTCGCCTTCAGAGACATTGTAGGGTCGTTTTTGGGTACGACGGTAGGAACTCCGCTCCATCGTAAGCTCTCCAAGCTCGCTATCCTCTTGTTCTTCATTGCCGTTGTGTTTGCCATCATCGTGATGGGCACGCAGAAGATGGTCGTCTCTAAAGAAGTGGCCATCTACGCCATCTGTGTCGCTGTCTCGATGATCCCATCCTCTCTTGTCGTTGTTCTCACAATCACAATGTCTGTCGGTGCCAAAGTGATGTCCAAGAAGAACGTTATTGTGCGTAAGTTGGACTCCCTCGAGGCCCTGGGCTCCATTAACGATATCTGCTCGGACAAGACGGGAACTTTGACACAGGGTAAGATGATTCTCAAGGCCTGTTGGGTGCCTTCTTTTGGTACAATCAATGTTGTCAACGCTAACGCTCCGTTCAACCCAACTGTAGGTGACATGGAGTTCTCCTCGCTATCCCCACTCGAGAACTCCCAGCATGAGACTGAGAAGAATGAAAAGACTCAACTGGATAGTGAGAACAAGCTCTACACACAATGGCTGAGAACGGCCACTTTGGCAAACATTGCAGTGGTGTTCCAGGACGAAGCCAAGGAATGGAAAGCCCACGGTGACCCAACGGAGATTGCCATCCAGGTGTTTGCCCACCGTAATGGTCATGCTAGAGAGACGTTCACAGAGGGCGATTCCCCAGCGTACTCTCACTTGAACGAATTCCCATTCGACTCCTCTATTAAGAAGATGTCTGCCGTATACTCAAGCAAGTCTGATGATGCACAGAACTACGTGTTCACCAAAGGTGCAGTGGAAAGAGTCTTGAGCTCTTGTGTTAATTGGTACGTCAGTGGTGAGCTCAAGCCACTTACAGAAGAAGACGTGAAGACTATTGAAGACAACATGAACACACTCTCCTCCGAAGGTCTCAGAGTGCTGTCCTTTGCACACAAGACCGTGCCTAAGGACTTTGATATCTCCAACAGAGAATCCGTTGAGTCCGAGCTGACGTTCATGGGATTGGTTGGTATCTACGACCCACCACGTCTCGAGTCCCGTGCTGCTGTTAAGAAGTGTCATAAAGCTGGTATCAACGTTCATATGCTCACTGGAGACCACCCGGGTACTGCGCGTGCCATTGCTGCTGAAGTTGGTATCGTTCCACACAATTTGTACCACTATGCCCCAGATGTTGTCAATGCGATGGTGATGACTGCACAGCAGTTTGATGACTTGTCTGATGAGCAGATTGACGCATTGCCAGTGCTCCCATTGGTGATTGCCCGTTGTTCTCCAAAGACCAAAGTGCGTATGATCGATGCGCTCCATAGAAGAAAGAAGTTCTGTGCGATGACTGGTGACGGTGTCAATGACTCTCCATCTTTGAAGAAGGCAGACGTTGGTATTGCTATGGGAATTGCCGGCTCGGACGTTGCTAAGGACGCTGCTGACATTGTGCTCTCTGATGACAACTTTGCCTCGATCATCAACGGTATTGAAGAGGGAAGACGTATGAACGATAACATCCAGAAGTTTGTTCTCCAGCTACTGGCTGAGAACGTTGCACAGGCACTCTACCTGATGATTGGTCTGGTTTTCAAAGACGAAGATGGTCTCTCTGTGTTCCCACTGTCCCCTGTTGAAGTGCTGTGGATCATCGTTGTCACTTCTTGTTTCCCAGCTATGGGGCTCGGTGTCGAGGCTGCACGTCCAGATATCATGGAGAAGGACCCAAAGCCGACGAAGGAATCGGTCTTTTCGTGGGAGATGATTGTTGATCTCGCTGTCTACGGTGTATGGATGGCTGCGTGCTGCTTGGCCACGTTTATCATTTGTGTCTACCCATTGGGAAACGGTGAGTTTGGCCGTGAGTGTAATGCCGAGTATTCTGACGCATGCCACAACGTGTTCAAGTCCCGTTCTGCCTCTTTTGCCACAATGACTTGGTGTGCTCTGATCCTTGCATGGGAAGTTGTCGACATGAGACGCTCATTCTTTGCCATGAAGCCAGAATCCGAGACACCATACACACAGGTGTTCAAGGACATCTGGGCCAACAAGTTCCTCTTCTGGTCCATCATTGGTGGCTTCTGCTCGTGCTTCCCGGTGGTGTACATCCCAGTCATCAACAAGAAGGTCTTCCTCCACTCACCGATTGGGAAAGAGTGGGGCATTGCTTTTGCCCTCACAGTTGCCTTTTGGATGGGATGTGAGCTCTACAAGTTCTTCAAGAGAATGTGGTTCAAGAAGGAACAGGCACACAACCCGGAGCATGAGTTGGAGAGAAAGAATCCATTTGAGAAGTATGTTTCGTTCTCGAGAGCAAACACCGCTGCTATTGTCTAAACAGCTGTCAATCTAAGACAGTCCACTAGAGCATATTCTGCTAATATTTGGCAGATGTATTTGTATATTGTGTTTTTTTTTTGATTTTTAATTATGTTATATGATATATGTGTATCGTAGCTTTATTATGTATATGCATCGACGCAAATCAATAAGTAAACTCTCTAGCCTTCAAGTGTACTGCAGTTTGCACAACCCTTCTAATCAACCCGGGACAAGGGCACACCACGCTCTGGATTGGCTGTGCCGGGTTTCTATTTCTATAAACCAGTGTGTGTAAATGCGTCACGGATCCATCACAATCCAGTTTCTCAAGATCGACAAGTCCACCGTGGAAGATATCACACATGGATGGTGTGTTGTTGAGTATGACTTCTGTGGTGCCACTCACAATCAGCGTGTTGAGTGATGTGTATCCATTGAGGATTAAATCACTGCGTGGCTGCTGCTGCTGCTGCTGTTGTGCACCCCATGGGTCTAGTTCTATATCATCCTCGTCATCCGGCTGGTAGTACACTTTACACACCAACTGTTGCACTAATGGTGTAGCCAGTGCGTATCTCATAGTCTCCGCGTGCTGCATCATCACGTTCAACTCCACGTTGGATACGGATGGGAACTGAGCATCCAGTGAGAAGCCATACATCAACGCCGTCACATTGTCGAACGCAATGTTGAGGAGCTTTAGCTTCTCCAATGACTCAAACCGAGAGTATCCCAAGATCTGGGCCACACTGTGGAGAGTAAAATTATCCATACACAGGCTCTTCAACTGTGGATACGCCTTGTCCAGCATCTTGAACCCATGCTCATGGATCTCCTCTGTGTGTATCCTCCGTAGTGTAAGCATTTCTAATGACTCTATGTGGAACTGTGGGAATGAATCACAAGCCATGCCAATGGCAATACTTAGTCTCTTTAAGCATGCAAATTGCATACTTCCTGTAGTGATACAGTCGACCGACGTATTCAGCGTAAGATCAAGCTCTTCCAACTGTGTAGCATGCCTGATCTGTGATAACAGGAAGGGAGAGAAGAGTGCCAATTGGAGACACTTCAAGTTCTGCCATAGCGATGGGTCATAGAACATAGACAAAGGCTTGGGGATTGCTGTGGTATCAACACCAGATGGGAAGAGCATATCCACAATAGAAAGCTTCTCTAACAGTGGGAGATTGATGGAACCAACAGTTGGATCATTGGCAACACACATGACTTTCATATCTTTCAAACACGGAGCCACAAGCGAGTCGATGTACGAGTTTGCAGAGCAGTCCAAGAAAAGGTTCTCCACACTCTCCAACAAACAGTGCTCCAAGTGTTGATACCCTGTAAGCTTGACATTCTGCGCTGTACCCACTGCGAATGCCATTGGCTCATGGCTTGGAAAGCTCATCACCAGCGAGCCTTGCGGGGTATTATGGAAGTCCACCACCGGGAGTACATTGGCATGACACCCTTCTATCGTGAGGTTCTCCACGTTGTGCATTCGCAGCTTCAAAGTGTCGTCAATGGTGCATGCGTCCTTCAACTGCACGGCTTTACAATCGTGGATCTCGACGAGCTTTGGGTCCAGTTCACATTTGCGCATCACCACCGTGTGGAACCCTCGGAAGACGTACTTCTTGCTGTAGTCGTTCCGCTTGATCACGGATTTGATATCAAGAGAAAAGTCCGAGATTTGGTTCAACACAGAGATGACTCTGCGAGCGTGTTGTGTCTTGTCCTCTGCCACCACCAAGGACTGAGCGCCCTTCACTTCAATTAGGTAAACTCGCGAGGTGTCCACGACGATGTTGTCGCTGAACAAGTGTGAACATTGGACTTGTTCATGTAGGTGGAAGTACAACTTATCAGTGGACCCAGTGAGTGACTGATCCGTAATGAAGTGGAACATAAAGGCAAACTCCGCCATCTGGGACATCACACGCAGATCCGAGGGCGTGAGGTGGTCTGTCACCTGGAGCAGCACCTCCACTGGAAGTTCTAACAGCATATTTCTCTCTATAATGAGCTCTGGGTCACCAGCAATTGGGAGAGCAACTGTGTACACGCCCAATATATCGGGACTACGTACATATATATATATAAACATGTAAGGCCCGGCCAACTTAGAAGATTTATTATAATTTCTTTTTGGCACATAATTACAGCGCGTGATGATAAGGCGCGGTAGGGCCCACAGTGGCACAATCTTATAAGTGAATGTGGTGATGTTTGGATGAACTAAAGGTGAAAGTTGGTGAGTGATATATATATATAACTATATATATATATGATATTCCGTTGTGTGTCTGAATATATGCTGTACTGTGTATATTCACTCAAAGGCGTAGTGCTAATATGGTATTATTTCCATTTCAGATTCAACAACTACCATTAAACACACACATTACACAGCCAAATGGCAACACGCGAACACTGCCACAAGTCACGTGACCTCTGAGCGCCATAAAACACCCGGACATCATTCAGTTTGTTGTTGTTGTTGTTGAAAACCCACGCAGTTGTTTGTTTACAATTTGGAAGCGTTCTGACTGTCATCAATCGAGAACGAATAGAGCAATCCTACCATTAAGACACTACAGTATGCTTGCAGACCTGACAGTTCGGAGGGTTGAATTCCCGCTGTTCCAGGACGTGCTCAAATGGTCTCCTGACGGATCCATTGCGTTGAACACCAATGGTCAGCTTACTATTCTTACGCCAAGGCATACCAAAGACGCCGTAAAGTCTGCTGATTTGTTGTTTGATACACACAAGTTCGAGCTGGATCAGCTGCCACCATCTAGGCTGTTTGCTGCGGAGATGGAGGACGAAAAGACAGGGACTCTCTTCACTTCATTCGATCAAATAATCACACACTTTGAGTGGTCTCCTATGACTGACAACGTGTCGTATTTGGCGCTGTTAACGAGCCACCATGCGTTAGTGGTTCTTAAAGATGGCCATTTGTGGAAGCAGCCGGTCACCGAGGAAGAGATTACCACGAGAGCGCAGTTTGAGCAACAGAAGCCGCACAGTTTGGCATGGATTGAGGTGAATGACAATGTTTATTTGGTCCAAGGTATGGCATCTGGGCATATCAAACTTCTGGATGTGATGGAGATGGAACAGCACGATTTCATCAAAGTATGTGACTGCCCCATTGTCCTGCTTAAGGTGTTTAGAGATGCGTTATATGCTGTTTCTAACACGAATGAGATCTTTAAGATCTCAGGTTCAAAAGTCGAGCAACTGAAACCAGCTGATAGATTCAAGATCTACGATATTTGTTTTACATTGGATGGCGCATTATTCTATACCACTGCTGGTAAAGTGTTAAAATTGAATGATAATTTGGCGGTTGAAACAAAAATCTTATCATACTCCCAAATCTTCCCATGTGACGGTACAAACATCACCGTGTTATCCCAAAGTCAATCTTTACAATTCGACTCCCAGCTTAATGAGATCACCAATGATACAGCAGAACCAGTGATAAAGAAACGAATCCAGAGATGGAATTCCAAATTCAACGATTTCAACACCAAAAAACCATCTCTCAAAATCTTTGGGTCAAGTATGAACTTCAATGGGAATCTATTGGCCATGTGTTATGAGCTCGATCAGGATGCCAAGTTTAAATACCAGATATCCTCGGAAAACGTCTACAAGATTGCATTCATCCCATTGAGGAACAACTTTAATACTAAAGGTTCTTCATTGGCATTTTTCCTGGAGTATAAACTCTCAGGGTATCATCACACTACTACCACTACCACCACCACCACCACCACAAGGCCATCGTTGGAGGACTCCATACCGGACTACTCTGCTCCATTCGCCAGTTTTATCAAAGAATACGTGATTAAGGATGCACAGATTCTTGCATGGGCCTCAGAAAACTTGATCACTGGTGATAAAGAACTTTTGATTAAGAGAAGATATGCCCTGTTGTTGTTGAACTATATTGAAAGGAACAAACTGGTGGTACAAAACATCTATGACAGAGCACTGTGCAATAACTTGAACATTCTCCTGGAGAGGCCTGCTCTATATGAAACCAAAAATGTCACTTTCACCATGGGAGAGTTCACAGAGACGTTCGACTTCACCAAAGACCAAAACCCAGAGTGCCTAGTCTCTAAATCCCAGAACCAATGGGCAACTTGCTCTCTTACATTCATGCCAATTTTCTCCACAAGCGTGCGCATTGATCCTGCTACTGACAAAAGATTCCTCGACATCACAACAGATTCAACAGAGTATGGACCATTAATTAAGACAATCTTAGAGTCAGTGGACATCAGCATATACAGCGGGTGTCGTTGTATCACCAAATGAGATATCAAACAAAGCTCAGCTCTCGGAGCAGCTTACGACGGTTGTACTGAAGACACTGGGAGATCATCTTTTCGTCACACAACAGAGTCAATAAGAACGTCGACACCAACACCTCTATGTTGATCTTGTCATAGTCCCATATGGAACATCACGAGACTGGTCCTTTGTTCTCACTTAGAAAGTATCACCAAGATCTGGCGGATGGGGTGGTTAGATATGAACCACAGGATTACTTCTGGTGTTACACGTTGATGATGCCCTATATTGATTGCGAATTGGTGGAACACTGGGAGAAGTTTGTGGACGAAAGTATTTGTAAGATCAGAGAGACACTCTGTGAGATCTTCTAATCTAAGAAAAGTCAGTAAAGAGTGGGAGTTTAGTGCAGATGGTCGGATTACAATGCCGACAGGGCCTGGTTGGGACAACTAAGTGTATATAAAGTGTGTAGTTGTATATGAATTGTGACTCATGTGTGCTCTTTTGATAGTGGTATCACTTCTATCAAGGCCTCAAAGACTCAGTGGTGGGGCAAATATTGACCCCATTGTTAGTGTGCTATTGGTATTGCTTTTGTGTAACATACATGTACTGTTCTTTGTTAGAAGATCTACATGGAGATCAGTAAGCAGGCCTGGATTGCTAATCGAAGGTGATACATAGTGAATAAGCTATGGTCACTGTGATATTGAGGAACTGCATATACTGATCAATTCAAACAAACGCACTACAAAAAGACAATAACTACATAGCAGACATATACAAGATATGATAGTCTCACAAAAGATGCTCTGGAGTGATACAAAACTGCAATTTCTTATGTAGTGCGTTGCATGTAATTCCAATATATCGGGCGCACAGTTGATGTACTTCTGCTCAAAGCTTTGAGTGACACAAAAACTACAAATTAGGTGCATTTATAATTATAATCCACAAAATGCTTGTAAGTTGGAACAAAAGAAACCTCCCAAGCTCTGGTGATCCGGGAATTAAGGTACTTCTGAGACATCAAATTGCCACAAAACGATGCTTAACCATACAGACCCTCACTCAAATTCTAAGTAATTCTGAGCCTGTACAGAGAACTACCAGTTTGACATATATATTTAAAGTTAAATTACTTGCATATATGATATAATTGTATTTGTGTCGTTTGATTATCCGTGTTTTTTGCTTTTGTGTAACTGAGGTAACCATCTGTCTATAAAAGAAGACACAGAACTCCAATTTCCTTGCTTTTGTTTCCACTCTGATCTTTCTAGTTCTTCATCCACAGCACAGCACAGCACAGCACAGCACAGCACGCTTGTATATAGCTTTACAAACTGACAGGGCTGAGACTATGACACCATGAAGGTATGAGACTATGAGACTATGAGACTGATGAGACTTATGAGACCTTCCTTATGACAGCTTGAGACTAGAGACACCCTTTGTGGTCCACATTGTGGCATGGGACTTGACACACTTGTGACGCTGATGGGAGAACGTGAGATACACTTTGGGATATTGAACTTGAGCTATGTGGCTTTCTATTTGGAGACTTATGACACTTGAAGGTTGGGACGTTGAGATCTTGGGCTCCATATATGTTTTGTGGCTGAGGCGCTTGACTGATGATGGGACTGGGGCGGATATGTTGGGATATGAGAGTACTTGTTTACACTACCACATATGCTTGACTGGTGATCAGCGTGTGTGTCTGTTTGGGATATTGGGGGATACTGGGGGATACTACTTGGGATACTGGTGGATACTATTGAGGGACACTGGGGGATACTACTTGGGACACTGGGGGATACTAGGGGATACTGGGGGATGATTATCATGGGTACTGAGGCTGTTATGGGTATGGGGGGCTTTGCTTTGTGGTTGGTGATCTTTATGGCTCGGGACCCCACATTGAAAACTTGAAACCCCCCATGGGGTCTGGGGTTTGAGACTTGTGGCAATGTGTCTTTGGGCATCACATATGTTGCGAAACTTGCGATCTTGATTCTATGAGACTATGAGACTATGAGACTATATATGTAACCACTGTGCTTGGGGAGGCATACTGTTTGGTTGGTTGGTTTGGGGCCAGGGGGATACTCTTCAAGGACGGTGTCGTCTTATTTTGGGGGGGAGACGGGGAGGGTGCTATTTGTGGAATCTTTAAAGTATATGGGTTTCTGGGTGCAATTTTGGAAGGCCGTTTCTTGGGTTAGGGCCTTATCTTTGGACTGGCAATCCATTGTGCTCAAGGTTGTTTTGAAGGCAGCAACTGGACCCAATGATTGTTCACATCCGTTGACATTTTCTCTCTGTGTATAATCTTTTGATCTGGACCACCTTTTGCGTGTGAAATAAACGAACCGGAGATTGAGGGACCAGTGCAAGAAACTGGAGGGTGCCAATATTGTGGATCCTTGGTGGATTGTGCTGGTCTCATAGGCCCCATCAGCAGCTCAGCTGGTGGGGGGTAGGGGTGGTGTTGGGTCTAGGACTCTAGGCCTGGGCCTGGGCCAAGCACAAGAGAGTTATCCACCACCCCTTCACAAATTGCAACACGCTCTCTGATGGTTTCCAACTGCTTGGGGAATCCCCGGTACTTCCCAACAATCTCAAAATGGTCCATTCCACACCACCGGAGGAATGTCTCTGATCCAAAGGAGAACGAGGTCTCTCTGAAGATGTTCTGTGTAGCGAAGAGGTTGCACTCCATATGGATGACTGAAGGCGTTGAAATCAACGGTGAGTTTGAAACAGGGCTCGACAGTGCCATCACGATGTACTTCTCATTCCACCACGAGTTTTTGACAGTGGCCAGGTTCTTACCCGAAGAGGTCTGGATGTACGATCTGGATTTATCCCTCGTGATCTTGTACAACTTTCTATGTACCGAGCTCCATACTGTCATGGAGTCATTGGTCTTTACAGTGAGAAGTAACTTGTACAAGGAGGGCCCTTTCAATGGTACAATCTGGTCGAGTGTCATACTGCGGTGGAACTTGTACCTCCAACGTTTGACGAGTTGTAGAGGCCCACAGTGGCGAAGAGGACAAGGATGAAGAAGCTGGGGTACATTTATTTCTATCTGTTATGTGGATGGTGAGTATGAGGGATGATGCTGTTAAGGCATTGTTGAATGGTGACGTTTAGGACTAATTGGTTGTCAAGAAGTGACACACAACCAATTTGGGACCAATATTTCTGCTTTCAAATATCTTTGAACTCATATATATCACATATCTATAATGTGTTGTTGTGCTATCTATGTGTATGAATCGTATAAATCATGATATTATCAATATGGAGAATTCAAAGATCTTCAAATAGTACTTATATACAAATTATGTGTCACTTTCCGCAACTCATACTCATTACACTTTGCCATTTTTTTTCGCAAACTGACGAATTTTCAATGGATTATAGGACTATTGCGAAAACTTACGCGTCCGTCGCGTTTGTATACACGCGTAAGTACTTCGTACTTTCATTTGAAGAAGAGATGAGCTTTATAGATATGTAATTTCATACACTTAATTGCACCAACGAGACACCTATGACTCCACTAATACAACACATAAAAGATGCCAGCTGACACAAGGTTCCACCACCCGTACGAACCCTATAAGATCCAGCTTGACTTTATGCAATGTCTATACGACTTACTCAACGGTGACTACAAAATCGGGCTATTTGAAAGTCCCACAGGCACTGGCAAGACATTATCGCTGATTTGCTCCACCATGGCATGGCTGAGGGAGCATAAGCAAAGCATGGGCTCATTTGCAGGGGAAGACGATGACGATGAGCCAGAATGGGTGAAAGATTCGTATCAGAAGATGATGAGCAAGGGGAAGATCGACGCTATACAGAAGTACGAAGAGCAGCTCGATGAGTGTGGGAAGAAGTTGGAACACCAGCGAGTTCTGGATCTGAAAGAGAGAAACCTCAAGAGATACAAGAAGATGGAGGTGTCCGTGGAGTCTGATGATAAGTTTTTGCCTAATGACTATGTGTCTGACGACGAAGACAGTCCTACTCTAAACGACAAGAACGAACAGCTTGGGATGGAAATCAAGCAGTTGGTGAAGAAGCTGAATGGGAGTACGAATGAAGGCACTGATCTTCTCAAGCAACCAACAAAGATCTTCTTTGCTTCACGAACGCACTCCCAATTGAACCAGTTCTCTTCACAGTTGAGACTACCGCAGTTCCCCGACTCATACCCAGAGACTAGAGAAAGAGTGAAGTACTTACCATTGGGGTCCCGCAAGCAGCTGTGTATCCACCAGCAAGTGTCCAAGATCAGCGACACGACACTGATGAACGAGGCATGTTTGGACTTGCAAAAGGCGGACTCCAAGACAAAATGTGAGTTCTACCCGAGTGGGAGAAATTCCAAATTGCAAGAGAAGTCGATGGATTTCAGAGATGCTGTTTTCACACAAGTACGAGATATTGAAGAGTTGCCAGTATTGGGCGATAGACTTGGCGTTTGTCCTTACTACTCCGTGCGCAAGGGAGTCGATTATTCCGAAGTGGTGACTCTGCCCTATCAGCTTCTGTTGACTAAGAAGTCGAGGCACGCATTGGGAATTTCCCTAAAGGATTGCATTGTTGTCATTGATGAAGCACACAACCTGTTGGACACAATTACTGCCATTCACTCAGTGAGCGTTTCTATGAAGGAGTTCGAGCTATGCAAATCGTCTTTAAAGACTTACTTGCAAAAGTTTTCTCGGCGTATGAACGGAGGCAACAGAGTAAATCTGATGAAGCTGGTGAAGATCATTGACATCATACTCAACTATGTGATGGGTTCCTTGGCCAAAGTGCAGCCGGGTAATTCCATTGACATTATGGAGATGTTCCAGGGCACAACAGGGGATTTACTGAACATACACAAGCTCGAAAAGTATTTAACGCAGTCTAAGATCGCATATAAGATCGAGTCGTACATGGGCAAAGAGGATCGTCACACAACACCGAGCCTGTTCAAAGTGGTGGAGTTCCTAAAGTCTATGACCAATCCATCCAAAGAGGGTAAGTTCTTTTTTGATGTGAAGCAGTCCATGGTATCACTCTGCTACATGCTGTTGGATCCATCCGAGATATTCAGAGACATTGTGGACGAGTGCAAGTGTGTGATATTGGCAGGCGGTACAATGGAGCCCACAGAGGATTATTATCGCTATCTCTTCCCCTACGTGCCCACTTCCCAGGTGAAGAAGTTCAGCTGTGGACATGTCATCCCTAAGGAGAACCTCGAGGTGTTTGTAATGTCCGGGAGATCCACAGACTTTGAGTTCTCGTTCGACAAGAGGAATAACCTGCAGATGGTAGTTGATGTTGGTGAGTCTATAGTGGAGATCATACAGAGAACTCCCGCAGGTGTGGTGGTGTTCTTCCCGAGTTACAAGTACTTGGCTGATGTGCTGAAGATATGGGAGCACTCTGGTGTGTTACAGAAGATTGAAAACACAAAGAAAGTGTTCAGTGAGTCGTCCAGTGCGGATGTCTTTGGCGACTACTCTGATGAGATTACACAGGGCAAGGGGGCTCTCCTTATGTCCGTCATTGGTGGCCGTCTCTCTGAAGGGATCAACTTCTCTGATGACTTAGCACGCAGTGTGATGGTCATTGGGATGCCCTACCCGAATGCCTTCTCCGGTGAGATCATCTCCAAGCGCAAGTTTATCGAGGACCAGGTGATGGAGAAGACTCAGGACAGGAAACAAGCACAGCAGGCCACAATGGACTTTTACGAGAATATGTGTATGCGAGCGGTGAATCAGTGTGTTGGACGGTCTATAAGACATCGTGCAGACTACGCTACCATATACTTGTTCGACAAGAGATACAAGGCACCGAGGATTGAGAACAAGCTGAGTGAGTGGATCAGGGAAAGGATAAGCCCGGAATTGAGCCATAGAGAAGTGGTGCATCGCACTGGTGAGTTCTTCCAGAGAAGATAAACATTTATGTATGTGTATATATATATACAGTGGATGTGAAAAGTAAGTAACCGTTAAGATAGTAATACTATCTTCCGAGGGTTACCCGGCGACATCGCCTTTCGCGAATCCGGCCGCTGCGTTATGCACTTAATTATTTTGATTTTTTTTTGACCAGATCGGTTTGTTTACCTTTGTTTCTTCATTGGAGGTGCTTCAAAAGTAAACACCTGGCAGTTTCCACCACCACCACCACCACCATCATGAGCGCTGCTACTGCTTCGACCGCTCAGCCAGTGGGTGTTACACCTGTGGTTGTCTCTTCTGGTGCTTCCGCAAGTGCGTCCCCAGTGGTTCCGCTATCCACTGGAAAGAAGCTTTTAAACGAGCTGCTCGAGTCTGTTGGTGACTTGCCTATGAGACAATCGGACCTCGGCGACATCCAATTGGGCATCAATGAGATCCGTAAGAGGGCACACAAGCTGCGGAAGACTTCTGCAGACTTCTCGTCGGGCGACAACCTCACCAAGGCACATTACCTGTTGGCTGGTAAAGTTGACATTGAGCAGTTGGAAGGGAACATTAAGCAATTGGAACGCTCGAGAACCCGTGAAACCCGTTCGAAAGCTCAGCAGTTGCAATTGCAGTCCGTTGACCTGGATGGGTACTTGAGATCAAAGAAGGACGAGAACATCTTGTCTGCCATTGAACAGTCTCTTAGTGCCACTGCTAGAGACTTTGACAACTTTGTCAATCAGAACATCTCGTTGGACTGGAAGCAGCGTAGAGATGAGATCAGAGAGGCGTTTGGCATCAAGCTGAACAAGTCTGGCGCATCACAGGCTGACAAGCACAGAGGAGATCTGAAGTTTGGCAACCCCCATAAGTCAATTTCTTGGGGTAAGTCTTCCAGACTATTGGATAATGACGATGCCACTAGAGCTTCAAAGTTGAACGTCAATGAAAACTACTTGACCAGAGGAAAGTTTGAGCGTTACGCTAAGCTCGTGAACAGATTGAACAACTATAGACAAGCAGTGCAGTCTAATACGAAAGTGGATGATGAGTTTGACTTTGCATCTGAGTTCGTTGAAATCTTCAAGAATGGCTCGGACTCCAAGTCTAAGCAGCTGTGTGAGAGTTGGCAGATTATTTCTACGTTGAAGGACGCCACACAGAGACCTACACCGGACACTTTAACTTTTAAGAACAGAATCGTCTCCAAGGCTAAGACCTATTTGGAATTGCAGTTCTTTGAGTTGGTGGACCATATCTATAAGACCAAGGCTGTTGAGAAGGGTCTTCCTACTATCGTCAACAAAGTCAAGTGCTTCATTGACCACCAGAAGTTGAACTCCAGTGGTAACCTGTTGATTGTGAATGGTATTCCAATCTGGGCATTGATCTTTTACTTGTTGAGATGTGGGTTTGAAGAGGAGGCATTAAACTTGGTGTTGGAACACCAGTCCGTTTTCAAGAAAGTGGAACAGTCGTTTGTCCCATACTTCAAGGCATATGTTTCCTCCAAGGATAAGCGTCTTCCACAGACTCTGACTACGAAGATCCAGAATGAGTTTAATAACCATATCAAGAAATCTGTGGATGGTGATCCATACAGATACGCAGTGTACAAGATTCTTGGCCGTTGTCAGCTCTCCAGAAGAAACCTGTTCAACATCGCATTGACCATTGAGGACTGGTTATGGATGCACTTGATGCTAGTGAAAGATGGTCCACAGGCTGAAGGTGACCCTGCACATGAGAGATATACCCTTGTCGATTTCCAACAGATGATTATTACCTATGGACAACAGAAGTTTTCCACTAATTACCTCCAAGTGCTACTTCTAAGTGGATTATACGACGAAGCTGCCAAGTACAGTTTGGAGATCAGTGAGATTGACGGTGTGCATTTAAGTATTGGATTAGCGTACTATGGTCTGTTGCAAAACTGTGATAAGCCACAGCTCTCCCAAAGAGGTGATCAGTTCTGTAAACTCATGGGGTCATACATCAAGTCGTTCAAGTTTTCTGATCCACGTATCGCTGTTGAGTACCTTATCTTGATCTGCTTATTCCAGGAACAAACAAAGACGTGTCATGAGGCACTCAGAGAGTTGATTTTGGAGACCAGAGAGTTTGCTATCCTATTGGGTAAAGTCAATTCTGCTGGAGTTAGAGTCCCAGGTAAGATTGAACAGAGAAAGTCCTTGATCTCATTGGAGCAGGACTTTTTGATCAAAGTCACTGAACAGGCTGCCATCAGTGCTGACAAGGAGGGAAGAATCTATGATGGTCTGTTGTTGTACCAGTTGGCTGAGGAATATCAGATTGTTATTTCCATTATCAACAGATTATTGGGCGGATATCTGTGCAATTCAGAATTGGACCAGACTTTGGTGGATGGTAACAGTGAGACTAACCCTATTTTGATTGCTGATAACTTTTTACAGATTCATCCAAGCACCTCTGCAGAGAAATGGAGCGTGTGTAAGAAGTTATTGAAGATCTCTCATATTAGACAGTTATTCTTGGACAAGGAGTACGATGAGACCTTGAGACAGATTGAAGAGTTGGATATCCTACCGGTGAGTGCACAGTCTGGCCTTACACAGACGAGATTGAAAGCTGAAGAGCTCGCATACCTTGATGAGAACTTACTCAAGAATATCCCTAATTTGTTGATCATCACCATGTCCTGTGTATCCCAACGCAAAGAGCAACTCAACGCATCTGCGTTCAACGGTGCCATCAAAGAGGAGAAAACCAAAGAGCTCAGGCAGATTGCTAAGAACTGTGTGGTGTTTGCCGGCATGGTGCAGTACAAGATGCCTCGTGAGACTTTTAGTATGTTGATTGGCCTGGAGGCTACTCTATGATTATGACGCTTGTATTTGTGTATTATATGCTATTGTTTATCCTCTGGCTGCTTCCCCCTATGTGTGTGCTTCTTCTTCGTGTAGTCTGGCTGGACTTCATAGGAGTTCGGGCTTGGTAGTTTCTTTGTCTTTTTGGTCTTCTTGGTGTTCTTCTGATGACCGCTTTCATCTTCTGAAGATGAACTAGAAGAGGACGAAGATGACGAATCCGAGTCATCACATGAACAGTCCTCCTCATCGAAATCCCTTTGTGGATGGAAAATACAACAAATCTTGGATTTTTTCCTATTCATATTCTCATTATCCACCGTACCTTCTTCCCATCTCACTTTTGGTCTTCTCTGCTGTTCTTGTGGCTCCTCGGGCTCTGCAGAAGCTCTGAGATGCAACCGCGGCTCCTGTGTCTGTGTATGTGTCTGTGTTGTTGATCCATTTGCCTGTGGGCTGCTCATTTTGTGTGTGTGTGTATTTCTGTTTGATAGGCTGCAAAATATATATGTATGAGCCTTTGTTCAAAGTTTCATTGTTTATATGTTATATTTTGGTTCGCGCGAGACGCCACTTTATGCCTCTCTCTTTCTCTATATATATATATATATATGTCCCGATAGAATACTACGCTAAAATATGCCACCCAATCAGGGTATAACGCCCATATTCCTCCTTTCAAGGACATTTTCTACCTATAGATGCCTTCTACGCCGCAAAACTCTTGTCGAGAAGCTCAGCTCTTCTCCAGGGTCCCGCAACGATCTCACATTCACCCAATCTGTAAAGTACTACTTCCGGTGGTTGTTCAGTCCCAGTGATAAGTTACTGAAAGATCAATGGCACAAGCTGATAAGTACAGTGCAAATTCCCGAGGATACGCTGCTCAAGCACGAGAAAGTCGCTGGTTTAAGCGAACTATCATTCCGAAGCACTGGGAGAAACAGAAACATCACCATACCAACTCTATTAGTCCATGGTCATGCTGCGTCTGGTTCCTTTTATCTAAGGAATTTCCACCGATTATCTCGTGAGATCAACGAATTGTACGCCATTGATTTACCAGATACCGGAATGAGTGACAAAAGACCGCTTCATGTATGTGCAGTTAAGCAGCGAGTTCAATTGATTAAGATGGATGATACCACGAAGGTTCTGTTCAGAGTGGAGCAGGACAAGGAGAAGATCATGGAAGAAGTCCACAAAGTTCAGGATTACTACGTTGACGCTATCGAACAGTGGAGAGAAGCACACGGATTCGACCAGTTCAATTTGGTTTCACACTCATTTGGGGCATTGATGTCATTCCACTATGCCCTTAAATATCCACACAGAGTGAACAAATTGGTGTTATGTTCACCCGCTGGTGTTGAACGGAATATCTTTTCAATTAACAATACTGAATCTGATGGTGGAGTTTTAAGTGATGATCCTACTTCTGAAAAATATTATCGTCCTGATTTTGTACCGAGAATCATTGCACTTCTTGGGTTCAACATACCAAAGGCAATGGGTCCATTGGGGATCCAATTGATCTCAAAATACTTAAGTATGAGATACTCGAGGGGTTCCATTGATGATGAACAGGTGAAGCTTTTGGTGGATTATACTATTGCATTGTTTTTCCAAAGAAACAATTCATATCGGAATCTAAAAGTGATTCTAACAAGTCAAATCTTAAGCAGGGATCCAATTTTGGATCATTCAAGTGAACTTCAAGTGACCACGTCTATTATATATGGTGGGTTTGATTGGATGAACTCACAGGCTGGGTATCAACTCTATAGAGAGATTACTGCCAATGGAACCAAAGCGTCATTCAGTGTCATAGATAACGCCGGACATAATGTATTTCTGGATAACGCAGCAGAGTATGATAAACAGGTCATTCAGTTCCTTAGAGAGTGATCTGTATACAATGATATAAATATATTACAATACTAACGGAGGAAGATCCACCACACGATAAACACAAAGACTAAGCCAAGCCCAACAATAGGGGCATATTGTTTTATCAAGAGATCAAAGTTGATCTTACGTGCAGCTTTACGATACTTCTTAGACTCCATGCGGATGTTTGAAGAAACTTCACTCATTCTGTCAAGACTATCACCTCTATAGAGTAAATCTTCAATGTTCTTATGTAGAACGGATTTCACATCTGCCAAGTCGGAATTGAGTTTATCTAAATTGGATTGAGCTCTTTCATCTTGATAAATCTTTCGAGTCTTTTGCATATAATTATCAAAGCTGACATATGCATATGGTCTCACATCAGGTCTCATTGCATCAGAACCATGAGAATTTTGAAATTCTTGAGAAATCTCCTTAAGGTATGAAAAAGCGAGCTTTCTTGGATATGATTTTTCACAAATGACAAAATACACAATGTATTGCTCAATCAAGTAATGTATTTGATACTCAGCAGATTCAATTGATGCTCTTGTCTCTGAATTGGGTGTGATTCTCGAAACAATCATCTTCACTTTCTTCTTTTGATCCAACAATGAAGAATCGTTGTCAGAATCCACAGAACCCGATAATGGCACGCCTATTTTGGGGATCAGATTAGTATTTCGTTATCAATGACACACAAAAGAAAGAAAAGAAAGAAAGGAAAGAAACAATGCATTATAAGCAGTTACATACCATCGTTCCTGAAGATCAACGTAGATTTAATCATAATTCTTTTTGGCGTTTCATTTCAATCTTGGTCGGAATGGGTTTTGCGTCACAAAAGAAATTGGGATCTCCCTTTTTTTGCTGTCAACTAATCGCCCGTTTGCGCGCACACACCTGGACACCAACGGAATTTCATATACTCTTACTCCTCTCTTATAAAGTACTATAGTACTACAAAATTGTGGTATCACCCAATTATATACCGCAACACCAAGATGTGGCAACTATGGGCACTGGGACTGGCAGTGTATACGGTGCTATTGGCGAGACTTTGCTTTATCATACCATGTTTCTCTAGAGGCACTGCTCAAAGCACTGCTCAAAGTACCACCAAGTTCCATAAAAAGTCATTGATGGTGCTTTTGGGCTCTGGTGGACACACTGGTGAGATGTTTAGGATGCTATCCACTGTAAAATCACTCAAAGATCTACGAAAGATCACATTTGTGGTATCTTCTGGTGATTCATCCTCAGTTTCACTACTACAAAGATTTGCTGAAAAGAATGGCCTACCACATGATAAGTATACCATAATGGAGCTTCCAAGAGCTAGAAATGTCGGGGAATCGTTGTTTTCTTCTATAAGGTCCACACTGGTATCGATATTTCATACCTTTACCACACTATCCAAACAAGGACATCGTATTGGACATCCAGATATCCTTATGACCAATGGGCCCGGAACAGCAGTCCCATTGTGTTTGTTCTTCTCATGTTGGAACTTTTTCGGAGAGAGTAACACACGGATCTTCTATGTTGAATCATTAGCAAGAGTAAAAAGTCTAAGTGTCTCTGGGATCATTTGTAAACCATTGACTCATCGGTTTGTGGTCCAATGGCCCGGCTTAGCTGAAAAGACACATTCGGAATATTTCGGCATATTGGTATGAGTGATATATATATATATATAATCTGGCAATGTCATTACGGCGAAATAGAATCGTTCAATCATATACATAAATATGGAATGTTAATTACACATCCCTATGCTGTATAAGAAGAGGGGGAGTACCATAATGTCAAAATGGCTGCATATACGACAATTCACAGCGAGCGATGATGCTTTGCGCGGCAAAAAGCAAAAACCGGCGGTCGCTGTTTCCTACCATATCCGACCACTGCTTGAAATGTAAATACTCCACTCTTTTATCTATATAAACATCGATGCATCCTCTATTCTCATCTCTGTACATATAATACAATATAATACAATACAAGGCACATTCACAACAGAATAAACACAAAAAGGTAACAAAGACAAAGAGATGTCACAGACTCAAACCACCAGTACACCAACGCTTAAACTGAACATTAGTACTACAAGTACGGAGTTCCATCAGGGCCAACAGGGCTTACCTCCACAGGGAATCCACAACTTGGTCTCTGGTCAATATCCTTATTGTCATGTCAAGCCGGAGTTTACCGATAAGTTTCAAGAGAGAGAATGGGTTAAGGAACACTTGGCCGGTGCGTTTAGAGTGTTTGGAAGAAAGGGCTATTCCGAGGGCTCTGCGGGCCATATCTCTGTTAGAGACCCTGTTGATCCAGAGACTTTTTGGATTAACCCATTGGGGAAACATTTTTCTTTGATGAAGAAGTCGGATCTTGTGCATGTGGACAAAGATGGTACTGTAATTGGTGGGAACAAAGCTGCAGTGAATGCTGCAGGGTTCCAAATCCACTCAGAGTTACACAGGGCAAGACCGGATGTTAATGCTGCTTGTCATACCCATTCTATTTGGGGTAAGGCATATTCTGCGTTTGGTAAACCATTGGAGATGTTAAACCAGGACGTTTGTACGTTCTATAAAAGACATACTGTGTATTCAGACTTTGGTGGTGTTGTTCTTGAGGCCGAGGAGGGGAAAAGATTGGCTCAAGCCCTGGGGGATTGTAAAGCTATTATTCTTCAAAACCATGGGCTTTTAACCGTTGGTGAGACTGTGGATGAAGCTGCCTTTTTGTTTACTCTAATGGAGAGAAGCTGTGAAGTGCAGATGAAAGCAGATGCTATAAACCCACAGTACCCAAAGATTATCATTGGTGATGAAGAGGCTGCCTATACTTATCATATGACTTCGGACCCAGAGTCTCTGTATTCTGAATTCCAGGTTGATTTGGAGCTTGAAGATGAGCTTACCAATGGGGCTTACAAGAAGTGATCTATTCTTCTATACTTCCATATATATATATATATTTAATTCATATGACTAAATACTTTTGATTGTGTAGTGGTTTTTGTGTCACACTTTGCTTAACAACTTAGAAAGCACTGGGATTTGTCAAAAAACTTATATTTAGACATCATAATATATATATATACATATATACAGTCTCTATTCAAGTGCTACACAATATGAGCTACAAGATCACAGATCTCCCACCAGAGATCCAACTTCAGATCATAAAGACTCTTTTCTACTGGGATGAGCGCATTTCCCCATTGATCATGTCATGCCGGTTGTTCTACCAAAGGTTTGTACACTTGATATACAGGTTGTACGTGCTGGACTTACCAGTGGAGTGTCCCAGCCCTTCTTGGAATACACTTCATGGTCTGTCTCTGATTGTGCAAAGGGAAGAATGGGTTAAAAATGTGATGGTTTTGAGATTGTACGATTATGAACTGAAGTTGTTGATGATGAAGAAGAAGAAACGTGCGTTAACAATGATGACACCTATAGAGCATAAGTTTTCTCGGCTTGTTGTATTGGTTGTTTCTTCAAAGTCTTTGATTACCATTTATCATCTGGTGAGACTCACTGGACCAATGACGAAGCATTTAACTATTCGTTATACTGGGAACGCTTATAAGGGCATTTTGCACACAGGGGATATTACCCAATTGCGGATCATTCTTGCCTCTGATATGGGGATTCCAAAATGGCCTGAAAAGTTAGTAAGCTTCCAGTTTGAGTCTCGGAGAGCAATTCTTGGTGGATCCATTTATCCATTGCTTTTCAAATATCGTAACTCAGGCCCTGTTGAAGTGAATGTTCAAAATCTGCAAAGAAGCAATATATATTTATTGGGTTTGCAAAGATTTGTTAATGGTTATCATCATCAGAAGAAGAGTTGTTTGTTCATAGATGCCTTGCATACGTTGTTGTTTGGAATTGTAAAGCTGAGCTCCGAGTGTTTGAGATTCATATCTGTTTCCAGGATGGATGCCCTGGTATTATTTGATGATACTATTATGCTTCCCTTGCCGCAGTTGAAGATGTTACAACTTGATGGGCTCTCTATCAATGGGCTTTGTCACTGGCTTGTTCCCTGGCAACGGAGGCATCAAATGGAAGCCAGTGATGGTAGTAGGCCTTTGCTTGTGATGTGTGATCTGATGGGCGATGCCATTTACTACAAATATGGCAATGAGTTGTTTGAGTACGAGCACGGTGGTGTATCGCTGATGGTGGCATGGAGGAAAACAAGGATGCTGAATCTCGACAAGTTGAAGCTTCTGATGGGGTTGTGAATATATGTGTATTTGTGTTACTTTCACTTAGTGCTTTGTCTTTTTCAACTCAGCAAGTTCATACATGTTGAAGCTCCGTAGCTGAGCGTTTGTAGTGGCGTAGTCGTCAATGTGTCTCTTTTTCGGCTTGTTGTTGAGAGTGGTGATGATCCCATGGTTCGACAGAGTCGGGGAGAATAGTACAGATAAGTGGCCTGTGGAGGTTCCAATGGCAATCTGATTAGTTTTGTGGTTCCACTCAATGGCAGTTGGTGTTCCCTGTGTACTGATCTGTGTAAGATTCATCAAATCTGAGCAGTCCAACACTGCCAAGGAAGACTCATCACAGGGACAACACAATATGGAGCCGTGGAATTCGATTGGTTCTCGGGATTTGGTTGTAAAGAAGAAGCCCGTTCTCTGTAACAGTGGTTGTTTGAAGTTTCTTGTATCGTAAAGCTTTAAGCAGTCCTGTTCTCTAATAACAATTTGATTTCCATGGGCTTTTAAAGACACAACTGAGGAGTTCAATTGGATAGTTTGCAATGGTTTGGAGTTATCGCCCCATAGAATCACTCGATTGGCAGAATCTGATGTCAATATTTGCCTCTCTAACAACAACCCCACTGATAACACTTTGACTTTCTTTCCCTGATTCTTAACGACAGTAACATTTTTCTGTTTCTGCTTGGTGATATCCCATTGTCTGTATGTAGAATCCCATGAAGACGTAAGTATAGAGTCGTCTCCATAGAAACAACCATCTGTCAAGTCTGCGGTATGTCCACTTGTCTGCTTCACGTCGTAGATGTACCGGTCACCTTGCTTGAACTCATGTAATGGTTCACCATTGGTAGAACAAACGGTAACAGTCGGGTCTGTTGTAATGGTCAATACATGACACTGCTTGTTGACATCGAGCTTGATGATCTCATGGGCCTCACATGGCTCACTAGAGACCGGAGACGTGTCACTTATCAAGAGTCTGTTGAAGTCGTACCAATTGAGAAGACAATCAGCAGTGGAAGTGGCCAATTGTGCCCCTGACGGTGCAAATCTAAGAGATCTTATACCCTTTGTGTGATGTAGTGGGAACTCATGAGAGAAGGGGAGTAATTGAAGTTCATCTTCAGAATTGGAATCCGAATCGGAATCCGAATCTGATTTTGTGTCGACGTCATTGGTATTCACTCTTAGATACTTGTCGTAGATCTCCATCTCTTCTCTTTTTTGGTCCTGTATATATCTTCAAGTCTCTTCTCATTAACTATGTGTGTGAGTAGATGAAAAGTTCGCGGACTTTTGATGCAACCAAGCTTGTCAACTGTTTCATTGCAATTGCTGACTACTGGTTTACTGATTTGCTGATTATTGATAACACAAAGCAATGCCAATCAGCTACGAGTCCACTGCACGTGTTGGCCGCGAGAATCAGCTCTTCAGCACAGCTACGGGTGCACGGATGGTTGCTGGCTGCGTATGCCTCAACCCGCAGAAGACACAAGTGTTGATGGTGAGTTCCAGTGCAAAGCCGGGCAAATGGGTGTTGCCTAAAGGGGGCATCGAAAAGGATGAAGATGACTTCCAGATGGCTGCTATGAGAGAAACGTGGGAAGAAGCGGGTGTCAAAGGTGTCATCACACAGAAACTGCCCGTGGTGGAGGACAAGAGACCTCCAAAGCAATGGAGTAAACTACTTGATGAGACAAAGGGTCACATCCCACGCTCGGAGTTCCATTTCTACGAGATGGTTGTCGATGAGGTGTTTGAGACGTATCCTGAGAGCAAAGAACGCAACAGGAAGTGGACGACTTATAAGGATGCAGTGGATGAACTACAATCCCATAACAGACTAGAACTGGTGAGTGCATTGGATTCATCATCTATTGTCAAATGAACCAAAAAAAGACGTTCAACGGCCAGTAAACATACTCATCATGTCCTGCAGGAGATTCACAGACTTGGGGACGGGAATCTGGAAATATAACTGGCCAATTACCAACAATGCGTCATGAAGCTCAGCTGCGTCGATGGCACTTCTATAATGGCCCACAAGGGTCTTGAAAAGCCTTTGGTCGCCCTTTTCAATGGTCTGGAGGAGCAATTGAGCTAGGTTGAGTAACGGTTGGGACTCAAAGATCTCTGTTTGGTTGATCAAAAGATCAGATGCCAATGGTCTTTCCGATGTAATGAGTCTTAACAACTGATCCAATGATTCATTAGCAGCCTTGACGTTTTCAATAAACAGGTAGTTGAGTACGACTCTGAGTGTGTAGATCCCAATGTTGTCTTGTGTATCACCCAGAGACCAGTCCCAAATGTGTTTAACGTACACTGGTACAGAGTTATTGGTACCCAACAGCAAATGTCTCTCTGCCTCGTATGCTAAAGCAGAGTTGTCCATGAACTTCACACCAAGAGCATGGTGCAATTCAGGGTCACCGCATGGATACTCACCAAACTTCACAGACCAATTTATCACCTCAATGCCCACTTGTTTCAACGTAGGTTCAAGGGGACTAAATAGAGAGATCAATTGGATGAGTCTAGCCTTTGACTCTGGTGTGGCTTTAGTCTCACTCTCTGTATACACTTCTAGCAAGTAACTCGTCAGGTCAGAGCCCGTAGCCTGCTGTGTGGTCTGCAGAAGCATTTTGGCTCCGTTGTACAATAAGTCCACGGCATCGTCATAGCTTTTAGTTCTGACGTTTCTGTTGGCGATTGTTCTAAGCGTTTGGTGGGCCTCATAAAAGTCACCTTCTGAAATCTTGGCTTCGAAACGTGCAAGTGTGCGCTGCAGCTTCGGACTGACCTTGAACTCCATCCCTCTTGTGCTCTTGATTGGTTTTTTAAACTCTTTTTTATTCTTTATGCTTTGGTTACCCTTATATATATACAATTTAGTTGGCGAGACATATTTCAATGCTGGCGATTGGCCTCTCGAGATGTCCGGGTGTGCACTTTTATGAATTTATATAAGATTCATTGCGATTGAACCACACAATATGGCAAGCTAATTATCGCACCACCGGGACTGTTTGAATTGTAAAGCACACCAAGATGGAATCAAATGTGTCTGTTCAGGTGATTGACGAGGAGAAGACGTTCCAGTGAGTATACCGCCCTCTTTTTGTGCGCTATTGGCATGAGAATTGGTGGGATAGCTATCTGATAACAAAACTAACTAACATTCCAGACATGACAGCATTAAGCAGTACCTCAAACAAGTGGTGAAGGAAGACCTCGGTGTGGACTACCACGTGATCGCCGTGTTCGGGTCGCAATCGACGGGGAAGTCGACGCTCTTGAACAAGTTGTTCCATACGCAGTTTGATGTCATGAACGAATCACAGAGACAACAAACGACAAAGGGCATTTGGTTGGGGTTTTCACCACAGATTGAGTGCAATGACACTGAAGTATCCAACAACAACAGCACAGGGCTCTTCGTGATGGATGTTGAAGGTTCAGATGGGAGGGAAAGAGGTGAGGACCAGGACTTTGAAAGGAAAGCAGCGTTGTTTGCATTGGCGACCTCTGAGGTGTTGATTGTAAACATTTGGGAACACCAAGTTGGGTTGTACCAAGGAGCCAACATGGGACTTTTGAAGACGGTGTTTGAGGTGAATCTCTCGCTATTTGGGAACAAAGATCACAAGGTGCTCCTGTTGTTTGTCATTAGAGACCACGTTGGTTCGACCCCACTCTCCAACTTATCACAGACTTTAACGGATGACCTCAACAAGATGTGGCAGGGGATCTCTAAGCCTTCCTCAGTGCCTGAGGACGTACAGCTTAGTGACTATTTCGATTTGGAATTCACAGGGTTGGCACATAAGACCCTACAGCCTGAAAAGTTTGACAATGACGTTAAACAACTGGGTGACAGATTCGCATCTACATCTGACAAATCACGCATCTTTAAAAGGGACCACAGGCAGAAGTTCCCTATTGACGGGTGGACGATGTATGCAGAAAACTGTTGGGATCAGATCCAGTCTAATAAGGACTTGGATTTGCCTACGCAGCAAATCTTGGTTGCAAGATTCAGATGTGATGAGATTGTAAAGGAGTCAATGGAGGTGTTCCAGGAGAAGTATTCAGAGCTATTCCAAGGTGTAAGCTTTGATTCTATGACTGGCAGTTCATTAGCGGGGAACTTTGAGCAGTTGCACAACACAACATTATCACTCTATGATTCTCAGGCTGCACATTACAACAAAGAGGTGTATTCCTCCAAGAGACTGGCATTGGCACAAGATATCAACACCAAGCTTGTATTCACATACACAGAGTTTATCAAGGAGCTGAAAAAGAAAACTCTCTTGTTGTTCGCCAAGACGCTGAGTGATAAGACCAAAAACAAAGCAAAAATCCCATTCGATGAAAAGGCTGACTTGGCAAAGTCCACGGCCATTTACCAATTCAAGTCTCAGACTCAGCCATTATTGGAGTTTGACCCAGAGGCCTTTGATAACACTGCTGATTTGCAAGAGCTTTGTATTGTACTGGAAGAAGCACTTGCAAAGGCAAGACAACAGGAAGTTGAACAACTAGTAACCCGTTCAATCAGGAGATTAGTACCACAGATGAAGACCCAAATAATTGAACATTTTGGTTCCCCAGATAAGGAGATGTGGGATAAAGTATTGGCCGGGTTTAGAGTGCTTTTGGATACGACGTTGGATAAGTATAAGACCAAAGATGGTGTTTATGAGTTCAAATTGGGTGCTGTTTCTCAAAAGGATAACGATTTGGTCGCTTCAAAGATTGGTGCTGCTGCATGGATTGCATTTGACCAGTTTGTGCATGAATATTTGAGAGAGGACAATGTCGTTACCATCTTAAGACGTGAATTTGAAGAAGTCTTTACTTATGACTCCAACGGTGTCCCAAGGGTATGGAAGAACGAGGCTGAAATCTCGGTTGCCTATAAAGAGGCCAAGGATCATGCATTGAGTTGTCTACCCATCTTCTCCATTGCTAAATTATCTAGCACTGACTCTGAGATCCTACCAGATTATATTCTTGAGGAGGAGCAAGACGACGACGACGATGAGGTGGAACCACACAGATTGGCACATATCTTGGATTCCACGCAACAGCTCAAGGTGAAGAAACAATTCTTGAAGCAAGCAGAGATTTCATACCGTGATGCTACACGTTCCATTGTGTCTAATATCGCAAAAGTGCCACCATTCATGTATGTCTTACTACTGGTGCTCGGTTGGAATGAACTTATGGCTATCCTACGCAACCCTCTCTACCTCGTGCTTAGTCTCATACTGGGCACTGGCTTGTTCTTTGTTCATACGTTGAACTTATGGGGCCCACTGAATCTCGCATTCAATGCACTGTTGAAACAAGGTAGGGACCATTTGGCATCGGTGCTATTGGATGACGGCCATAGGGCACGTGTGAGAACCGCACCAGTGGAGGAGTACGAACTCGATGACTTGTCTGAGAAGAAAGAGAACTGATCCATACTGACATAATATAATATATAAAGTACGTACTAGTCCCTTTTTATACCCCAGATTTTGTTCAAAAATCGGATCGCGAAGATTTCCACAAGCATCACCCACCAGCCATGCAAAAGAGTAAACAATATGGATCAACCAGCCACGGATCAGGCCGGATCAATTCTGCTCTTGCATATGGATTTATAAAGCAATGTCCTGGCCAGGACAGAGCAATCACCAGCCACAGCTACCAGCAAAAGTTCTGGATAAGCTAGAGGCGTACCGAGACATGTCACTACCACGGAACTGGACTGTCCTGAGCTTCAACAATACCGATAAGCGTTTCTACTGTGGTATAAACTACGTGGACCCTCAGGTGAAGTCTACATGTCGTTATTCGATTTTTCTATGTGACTTCCACTCTGTGTGGCTCTGCGATGTCGATGAAAGGCTTCTTTTGACACAGTTGATCTACCAGGACTATGAAAAGTCTGTGCTTCACCAATTATACGCTCTACTAGTGGATTCATTCCACTCAAATTTCCAGAACGATCTGGTGTCACTCACGCTAGAAGAGCAGGGCATAAGCAGTGGTGTCGGACTGAATATGGAGATGAGACTCACGCGGACTAGACCGGGGGACTCGGACCACTTCCATTGGGACTTCCAACTGACGAGACTCCCGGGGGACATCACCACAAGTATAGTGAAGAATCTGTTCTTTTTGGAGTCAACGATATCATATGGGCTCATGCAGTACAAGCAGTCCCTAGTGAAAGAGCTGGAACGGAAAGACCACGTAATTAAGCTTTTGATGGAGAAGATGAGCGAAGAAACTGCGATGTTCGTGACGAATGGGCCGAATAAGAAGGCAATTGTCAAGTTTGACGACCAAGCATTCCAGTCTGAGTGGAAGAGCCGAGTGCTACCGTCTTTCGTCAACAGGGACATCTGGGATGGCTTTTTAAGTGATAACGCTGCCACCAACTCCTCGTCATTCGGTTCCTTGTTTGTGGAAGGTAATCTCATAAAGGCAGTGGAAAGGAAACGTTCCAATGATGCGACTAAGACGCTAGACGAGTCCCCCAGAAAGAAGCTGAGACCAACAATGGAGAGCCTTTCAGGGTCTCTCAAGGAAGACTTGAAGTTGGAGCAGCAGACTCAGGAGAAGCCTGACACTGAAACAGAAACTGTGGAGACTGGGACTGGGACTGGGACTGGGACTATGGAAACGGAAAGTGAAAGCAAAGAATCACAATCATCAACCAGGGTGAATTCCCCCGAGAGCCCGTCAAAGGACAAGAGAAAACGCACCGGGTTTGTCAGCCAGAAGAGACGGGCGTATCAGACGCATTACAGTCCAATTAAGCTACAAAAGCGCTAACAATAGCTCCCTTTTATATATATATATATACCCTGCCCATAGTGACCATACTTTAAGCTATTATTCTAAACAGTCCTTCGCCATGGCCTCCCATCGATCCACAATCTGCTGCAGTGCCCTGTTCTGCTGTTGGTCCCTCTTTGTGTATAAGGAGTGAAGCACATTGCCCCAGTAGTCCACAAACTGTTTCAATTCCTGTTTACTCTGTGGTATATTGGTGTTTTGTGGTGTCTTTCTACCATGGGTTTTGAAGGGGATAAATGATCTAAAGTACTCGGTGAACACTGAGACCCAGTACTGTATTAGGACATTGGATGCGTCCCTTAGCGTCACAACTTTGGACTTGTGGTATCCAATGAGCTCAACGTCTTCTTCGTACTCACGAAACATACAGTCATCGATGGCATTTAGTGTCAGTTTGAGTACTTCTGAGTGAATGAGAGTGGTGACTTGATGTAAGGGAAGAGACAGTCCAACGACCTTAGTCTCTTTAGTCTCTTCAGTCTCTTCAGTCTCTTCAGTCTCCGCCATCTCCACATCATCTTGCCGAACTCTCGGACTCTGTGATCTGTTCTCTTCAAACGCACGCTGTGCAATCAGCTGCGCGGTCATGCCCTTGCGATACGACACAGTGGGTACTTCATTAGCAAGCGACTTCATACACAGGTTCTTATCGTTAGACAGAAGAATAACAACAGCGTGTTCTTTGTCCTTCAAGTATAGAGCACAGTCTAAGATGGAATCGTCCTTCTCTGCATTTGGGTCTAGTTTCTCTCTCAGTTTCTGTGCTCGCACAGAGCTGTGCATTTCCGCCAGCTTATTGTATGTCCAATCGTTCGCCCATCTGGCCAAATGTCCCACTGTGACGCCATCGAGGTCTCTTTCAGTGGTCCTCTGTGACTGTTTAAGCCCATCGAGCTCACGCACCACTGTGAGTGGGATGACGACCTGGTGGTGGAATTTGTCACTCAACAGGCATATCTGGTCCACAATGTCCAAATGTGATATCATGAAATTCGTGTCGAGTACCATAAAAGTGCTTCTCACAAGCTTTGGTCGTACGCTGATATCTTCGTTGTCTTCCGTACAATGTAAGTCTGGCACTTTAAGTAATGGATCCGTTTCACGCTGATCAGTCACAAAATCAGAGATCAGCTGCACCTCTTCCTCATCGTCCATCCCAAGCATCGGAATATCACCTTCAAAGTCCTCCTGATGGTCTTTCCTCTGTTGGTGTGCCAACAATACATCGTGGACTCTTTCTTCAATCTTCAGGGCGCCTATGGGACGGTTCTGTCTCGGCTGGCCCGTAGTTATGACCTTGCCTTCATCTGCAGCACTGAGGCCTCTGTTGGAGTACCGTGACGGCAGCTCCGCCATTCTTCCCTTGCCCTTTTTTTATCAGTCTCACTTAACACAATAGTTGTAGGTTTGTTTACTTTTCAGAAATCGCGATAATACCTTGTACACTGAACTTAAGAGCTACACTGGTACGGCCAAAAGTTATCAGTCGTCAAGAAACATGATCATTACGTGCAACAACAAAAAAAGTACAAACCCCATTAAACCCAGTGTAAAAGAAAGAAAGCAGTCGACCGAGTGAGTGTCCCCCCTTTTTTGGTGAGAGTATAGTAGTTGAGATACACTTACCTCTCCGCTGGTATATATATATATAAATGACAGGTGTGTGTGGGGGGGAATCCCAGGTCGATGGAAACAGATGGAAACCAAGAGAAACACTTAGCGAGCTCAGTTCTTCTTGGAAGTCTTCTTCTCGGCCTTCTTCTCCTTCTCAGCCTGCTCCTTCAACACTCTCTTCACGATCTTCTGCTCCTCAATCAAAAAGGCTCTGGTGATTCTCTCCTTGACACAGTTGGCGCATCTGGAGCCACCGTAGGCTCTGGACACAGTCTTGTGGGTCTTGGAAACCTGGGCATATTCTCTTGGTCTCAAGGAAGACACACCTGGAAGGGCAATGCCACAGTCACCACACTTTGGTCTCGTGCCGATCTTCTTCACGTGCTGGGCACGCAACACACCGCCAGGCGTCTTGACAACTTTGATCTTGTTGGATCTGGTGTTGTATGGGTTTCTTCTTCTGTAGGTGACTCTCTGGGCCATTGTTGTGTTGTATTACTTTCTCTTAAATTCCAAAGACTTACAAACCAGAGAGTCCCGTTTTGGGTACAGATTTTTCAGTATATACTGCAATCCAGGCAGAGCAGTTCGCGAATCTATCTTGGCCCCCGGGCCCATCGCCAAATGGGTACAGATGGAAAATGGAAATTTTTCGGTTTGCGCACTCCCAACCCTCCCCTAAGAAATCTGGTGTTCAGGTGTACTTCCGTTTTCGGGTGGGTGTGACTGTTGTTTTCTTCTGATCCCTATTATAGACATTAAACGTTCATGTGCTACAAGTTGCCCATGCTATAAGGAAGCACAAACGGGTTTGAAATTAATGCAAAGAAAATACCGAATTAGACAAATATACATTCAATCAATCCATCTTCTCTCCGTCTTTTGTTCTTTTGGTGGTAGTGGTTTCGTAAATCAAAAACAAGCAGAGTGACAGAAGCGTAGATCTCAAAGAAGAGGCACTTAACGCAATCTTCTAGCCTCACGCTCAGACTCCATCAAGGACAAGATGTCGTTCTCTCTGACTGGGCCCTGTAGTTTGTTAGTCTCGTGAAATCTCGTTAGTAACCCAATTGGGTCGTACAGTGAGTGTACATACCTTGACGTTTCTAACAATGGTTCTGGTAGAGTCGTCCAAGAACTCAACTCTGACCTGGGTGACACCACCACGGGAACCGGTTCTACCGAGAACCTTCTTAACTCTGGCAAGGGTAACTGGGGTCTTAGTGTCCTGTTGGATGTTAGCTTCTGATTCAGTGTGTGTGACGGTGATCTGATGGCCTGATACTGCGCTTGGAAATGCATTAGGAGGTTGCTTCGTCAAATGGTGGTTACAGTTCTGCAGTAGTCCACTGAGCTCACTTCTCGCTCTCATCTGACCCCCCATTCTCTAGGACTCTTCATTCCTTCAAGAGTTGGTGCAAACTCTTCACACACCTCCTGTGGTATCCACAGTCAAACAAACACCCCAGTGAAAAAGCAACCATAATCTCCTTAGCTCCATCCAAACGACCAAATCCGTCTGCTTCCACGCTGCACTTACCATCTTGATAGTTTGTTGTTGATGTCTTTTTAAACAAGCCACTCAGTTGAGGAAGTCCCTCGAAAAGAAAAAAGCTGAAAAATCCCCTCCTACCCGCAACGGCTCGCTCAACCTTCGCGACTGGATTTGGCATCCAAACACCACCATATGTGGTGTGTACCGGGATGCTGTTTCTTTCGCGTTTCGCCTCTGTTCTGCCATCTATGCACGGGCACATAGCCATACACGCAGATGTTCTACATATCTTTATACAATAAAGCTTTCGATTCATGGGTTCAGAGGCAGCCAACATTCATTCACTTCTCGTTCGCAATCTGGCCAAACTTCTTCTGCTTGATATACTCCACCAACTGTTGCTCAGGGAGGCTCAACAAGCCTTTGACGTCACTGATGAATCCACACATCTCATCAACGTCCTTCTGGAAAGATCCTCTCAAGTCGTTAAAAAGAGTCTCGTATTTGTTAGTCAAGTCCGTCATCACCTTCTTGTTAATCTCATCGTTGATGATCCGGATCTTGTTGACCAACTGGTCAGAAAAAGCCGAGATCGACTCGTAGATCTGTCTCTGTAAAGTGTTGGTGTAAGCCTCCGATAACAACATGTTAGCGTCAAATGCACCGCCTTGCGATTGCAAGGAGCTTAACATGCGAGCATGGGCATCTCTGGAAGCAGTACTAGACTGAGTAGCAGGCAGAAGCCTTGATGCCGGAGCAGACTCCAGAATCTTGGTAGACTCAACAATTGGTTTAGTAGCATTGGCATGGCCATTCTTTTGTGGACCTCCCTTGGTAGTCTGCTTCTTACCAGTATCAGCCTTCTTCGCTGGACGGTCAAAGATCTCATTCAAAGTAACGCGCTTAGACTGTGTTTGGTCCATTGTGTTCTCTTTACCGTCAACAACTTTCTCAGGCGCTCTCTGGCCTCTAGTAACACGCTTGTGGTCATTAGAGGTAGAGACTTTTGCCTTCTTTACCAGTGGTCTGTTCTCATCCTGTGTTGGCCTATAAGAAGCGTCAGTCTCGGATCTTCTTTTGTTCTCAGTGACTCTTTTTTGTGTAGCTCTCTCCATGGTCTTGGATGCTAATGGGGACGTGAGACCAGAGAATGATTCACTCATGAGTAAATGAGAGTCACTGGACATCACCACGATATCCCTGGTCTGATGGCCCGTAGTGTTCTCAGCGTTGTCAAGCTTTTTCTGCATATCGGTCTTGATGCGATTAGCAGGATCTTTGTTCAAGAACTTCATAGCCCTAGAAGTGACAACGGCAGTTGCCTTCTGAGCAGAATCCGGAATGGTCTTATCTGGGTCTGAGTCATCAAAGTCCCAAATATCAGCAAATGGACCCTTATTGGCTTCGTTTTTCTTCTTCTGGAGCCTGGTCGCTATTTGAGGTTTACATACTGGTGCCTTGACTGGTGAAGATGACATCAAGTCGGCCTTCTGCACGGCTTCAATCTTGTTTAACTCCGTGTCCAAGCTATCTGGTGCACGAATCAATGATGGAGAAAGCAACATCCCGTGAGATGGGTTAATAGTAGGGACGGATCCTGCCTTCTTGGCCTCAGCGATAGCAACTGACACCGCTCTCCCAGTTCTGGAGTTACTGGTATCCTTGGTTGAGCAATTGTTGTTGTTCACTAGGGAACCAAACAACGAGTCGTTCTCTGGAATGTAGGAGTCATCGTTACTGTTCGAGCGGTTGACACGGGTAGAGGCACCTGGTGCTTCATCTTTTACTGGTTGCTGAGACGAAGAGACAATAACGTCACTCAAACTAGTGGACCGACCGTCTTCCTTGATACCTTCAAAGATCTTGGAAGAGAGTTTGATGCAGTCCTCCACAACACTGATCTTTCTTGGAGTAGACATTGCCAAGTGCTTCTGTGCTTTATCCAGCTTCTCCTTAAAAGCAGAGGCCTCCTTCATAGTAGCAAACTCGATATCAACCTTAGCCAGAGCTGGAACACCTACACTCAACAATGACTTCTGCGGGGCTTCATTCAAGCGGAAGACAACGTGTTCTCCATCTTGTTGAACGCTATTCATCTCACTGAAGTCGATCTGCATAGGTGCAGCGTATTCACTTTGATTGACAAGGAGAACGGTAAAATCGTCGAATAACTGACAAGCAGATGCACCAGATTTGACTATGGAGCCAATAGAAACACCATTGAAATGAGTTATGGACTTATCCTGAGGGAATTGCCCAAGAAACTCGGTACACTTCTTGTCATTTGCATAGATTCCGTCAGTGATAATGATCTTAAGGTGTGTAGGAAATACCTTCTCCAAAACATCTGGCACTTCCAACAGGGACAACAATTCCACTATGTAGCAGCAAGTGGTGTAGTCCTTAATCTCCTTAAACAAGCCATAGATTCCCTGTGTGTTCTTCAAGATGGTGCGTTCAACAAAATCACCAGCTGAGTTGTAGTCCTGTACCAAAATACACAAGAGACACGCTGCCTTCCAGCTGTTGGAGTTCCCAAGGCACACTTCGTCAATGAGCATTTCACAGAGCTCTGGACGGTCAAAGGTCTGCCCGTAGTCCTTGCAGTTCTGTGATGATGGTTAGTATGCAAGCAACGTTACAGAGGAGAATTCAGAGTACCAATAAACGAACAAAGAGGGCAAACCAATAGCTATCGTTCTCCGGAGCGGTGAAGTTGATTCCAATCTTAAGCACAAACTCGAACAACGTCATGTTGATCTTACTGCTCAACGCTGCAACGATCTTGTCGAAGCAAGCCATAAACTCGCCGTCAACCTCTGCGCCAACCTCATCAATGAACCTCAACAACTCTTTTCTTCTCTGTAAAGGAACCCTTTCCTGTGTTAATATCAATTAGCCGCCGAGAACTGGTCGTGCCTTTTGGCGTCAGATTCCACGTATCAGGCGCACTTCCTCATCCACTGTCTGCTGTCGGCGTTGTACGCCTCGAGGACCATCCGCAAAGTCTGCGTGTGGTGTTCCAATGAGTTCTCCATCGCCTTTTTGCTATCAAATGTGTTTATATTTGTGTGTTGATTGTTGATTGTTTACTCTTCAAAAAAATGCGGATCCCCGCAGGTTTAAATACACAACAAGGCTGCCAAAACAGGACGTGCCAGTAAGAAACCGGTAGTGCCACTCCCTCGCCAGTTTGGTGGGAGGGAGGAAAAAAAGTGGAAACAGGGCCGATGACCAACTCCCATTCGCAATCGCTTGTGGAGAGGAGTGAAGGAGAACACAGCGCTTCGCAACACAATGTCATCCACAGAGGAGCTCAGCGTGCTGTTCGCCAAACTCGGCCTCGAAGAGGTCAAGATCAAGGAGATCCTCAAGAACAAGAAGACATCGAGCTCCTTGGAGTCTGTGCTTAAGGAGGCATCAGGGCCATTGGAGTACCCATTGGACAAGGCCAAGAGGCTGCTACTGCACCAGCTCGCTGTTCTCAGCAAGGGCGAGGACGTCCCTAAGCGTGTGCTTATTACCGATGCTATTCTGAAGGACGACATCAAGACCGCCGTACAGGTTGACGAGGCCTTCAAGTATGTCAAGGCCAAGGGCGATTCATCTACCGTTGCAGAGCTCAACGAAGCAGCCGGTGTCGGCATTGTCGTCACCGAGGACCAGGTGAAGGCCGAGGTGCTCAAGTACATTGAGGCCAACAAGGACGAGATCAGCACCAAGAGACACCAGACGTTCCCTAAGGTGATGGCCGAAGTGAGAACAATCCCAGCGCTCAAGTGGGCCAACGCCGCTTCTTTCAAGCCTATCATTGACGCTGAACTGCTAGCTCTGCTTGGCCCAAAGGACGAACGTGACGTTGTCAAAAAGGAGAAGAAGGTCAAGAAGCCAGCTGCCACTGCCCAGGCCAAGAAGGAGGAGCCGGAGAAGGTGAGATCGATGTTCACCGAGGGCTTCCTGGGTGACCTGCACAAGGTCGGCGAAAACCCTCAAGCCTTCCCTGAGCTCATGGTGGAGCATCTCAAGGCCACGGGTAGCCAGGTGCGTACGCGTTTCCCACCAGAGCCAAACGGATACTTGCACATTGGCCATTCGAAGGCCATCCTCGTGAACTTTGGGTACGCGAAGCACTACGATGGCGTGTGCTACTTGAGATATGACGACACCAACCCGGAGGCCGAGGAGGACGTGTACTTCAAGTCCATTCTGAAGATGGTCAAGTGGCTGGGCTTTAGCCCATGGAAGATCACCTATTCTTCGGACTACTTTGACGAGTTGTATGCTCTTGCAGAGAAACTCATCAGCTGTGGCAGGGGCTACGTCTGCAAGTGTACCTCCGAGCAGATCAAGGCCGGCAGGGGTATCAAAGAGGATGGTACGCCAGGTGGTGAGAGACACGCGTGTGTGCACCGCGACCAGCCAATGGAGGAAAGTCTCATGGAGTTCAGAAAGATGAGGGACGGCGCATATAAGCCAGGTGAGGCGATCCTGAGAATGAAGCAGGACCTCACTTCGCCATCGCCACAGATGTGGGATCTGATTGCTTACAGAGTGTTGGAAGCGTCGCACCCAAGAACCGGCGACAAGTGGAAGATCTACCCTACGTACGACTTTACGCACTGTTTGGTGGATTCCTTTGAGAACATCTCACACAGTTTGTGTACCACTGAGTTCTACCTGTCCAGAGAGTCCTATGAGTGGCTGTGTGATACCGTGCACGTGTACAGACCAGCACAGAGAGAATATGGCCGTCTGAACATTACCGGTACGATCATGTCCAAGAGAAAGATCGCCAAGCTGGTGAATGAGAAGTATGTGCGTGGGTGGGACGATCCTAGACTGTTCACCTTGGAAGCTCTCAAGCGTCGTGGTGTGCCACCTGGTGCTATTTTGAACTTTATCAACACCCTTGGTGTGACCACAAGTACCACCAACATCCAGGTGGTAAGATTCGAGTCGTCGATCCGTAAGTTCCTCGAGGACTCTGTTCCTAGACTGATGCTTGTCCTGGACCCAGTGGAGATTGAGATTGACAACGTTGATGAAGACTTTGAAGAGATGTTGGAGATCCCATACAAGCCTGGCAACGACAAGTTCGGCTCGAGAAATGTGCCATTCGTCAAGAGAATCTACATCGACCGGTCGGACTTCTCCGAGGATGAAGCGGACAAGGAGTTCTTCAGACTCAAGCCTAACCAGCCGGTTGGTTTGCTCAAGGTGCCATTCAACATCAGCTTCAAATCGTTGGAGAGAGACGCGGAGGGCAAGATCACCAAGATTGTTGTGAACTATGACAAGGACGTTGTGAAGAAGCCAAAGACTTTCATCCAGTGGGTGCCAAAGTCCGAGAAGCACAACTCTCCTGTGAGAATCGCCGAGACCAGAGTCTATAACCAGCTGTTCAATAGTGAGAACCCATCTGCCCACCCAGACGGGTTCCTTGCGGACATCAACGGCAACAGCGAGGAGCTCTACAAGAGCTCAGTTGTGGAGCCTGCGTTTGATGAAGTGGTGAAGCAGTCGCCATGGAACGTTGGCGAGCCACTAAAGAGCGAGTTCGATGTGAAGGAGACGGAAGAGACCTCTGGAAAGGAGGTGGTTAGATTCCAGGCCCTCAGAGTCGGTTACTTCTCCCTGGACAAGGACACTACGGACGGCAAGATTGTGCTCAACAGAATTGTGTCGTTGAAGGAGGCTGCTGGAAAGTAGTCTGTTATGAATATAGAAGCAGCAGAAGATAACTGAATATATAAATTATGTACGGTTAAATTACTGCGTTGTATGTATGTGTCCATATGCACAAACTGTGAGTCTTCGTTCGGGAGTCAACAGCGTAGATTGTGCACGTCATTGGGGAAGCACGAGCCATGGGTGTGGTGATACCCGTGTGTATACTGTGGAGCCCTGAGTTGCAAATTTGTTATATATAGTTGAACGGAAAAACAGAAAAATCAATGGCACCTTGCGGAGCCAAAATGAAGAGATTTTTTGAAGCATAGAGTAGTGATTTCTGAATCCCAACAAATCCAAAAGCCAGGGCGCCGGAATTCCAATGAAGCACGAAATGCAGGGCGGATGAGACGAGACGCGTAGAAGAAGAAGCGTGTTCGAGAGGAAGGGTGAAGGCTTATGAAAAGCCTGGGCAAGCATCATCTCAAAAGTAATTAACATATACATAGCCATTGATCTGGGCGAGCTCGGAGTTCGGAATATCAACTCAGAACCCTATTGTAAGGCTCGTATATGTGAATGCACTCATAATCGACAATTCACAAAGCATAATTGTATAGTCCATGGATTATTTCCCCCCTTATAGCTGCCGACAAAAGCAACCATTCACGGCCCTCTGCGCCCCACCAGCTGTCGACACTACCACTACTTGCGTACGCTCTAAGGCTTATAGATCTATCGGCAGCAAATCTATAGCGACGCTTTGCTCATGGATTGCTAAATTATTGTAATTTGTGTTAGAACTTCAGGTAAGAACATCTGAAAGTCCAGCTTGAAGTACTATAATGAAGAAATTAGCCAAACTCCAAACGTCCAACGGCCTCCGAGCTGCCTTTCCCCTGGCTCGATCAGCGTCCTAGTCGGACCTGAAATATAAGGTTGGCTCGGGCCCCGAAAGACCGCTCTACAATTTATACGCCATCATATAGATACAGAGTTGCGGCCCATGTATATATGTACAGTCTATTGACAGATGTGTCCCGTCCCGTACGGTATTGTTATTACTACTTTAGCCTACATATATATCGATTTGTCTTGCTATTTGTTTCTTGTTTCCTGGTCTTTACGTGCTCATCGACTACAAGGCGGCACGCGTGCGTGTTTTTGTTGGCACTTAATAAATTGGGTTTCATCGTATGGGGCCGTCCAAGGTTCGACTCCCCTGGGGCCCTGACACCTGATGGAAGTTGCTTTTCATATGTACTACAGTGTGACTATATAGTGAGAAGGTGCGGAAGTTGCAGTCTGATAAGCGAAGGGCTTAACACTGAACTTGGACAGAGCTTAGCCAACCACGCCCAACAAAGCGAAGTTCACCAAGCTTAGAGTTTGAGAGAAAGCCAGCACAAAGACAATAGCGCGCCACATATAGTAGACAAAGGGTCACCTCACAAACCCTATATGCCACCAAACCGCCTCTCTTTTTTTTTTGTCGTGGCGCTATGCGCGCTTCCCCAACTAGGCGCATAGCCAGGGGCGATGACAGACAGCCATAGGCCAACATATCTTCGTTTGGATATTGATGGGCAAGGACAAAGAATCGGCATCCCGTTCCGAATCACTTTGTTCACTTGCTATACATCTATAGCACGTGAGGGTAGTGTTCGGGATTTGGTTATCTATATAGCGTTGATTACCTAGTGGATTCGAGACATATGACTGCCAAAAGGCAGCTGTCCTACATCCAACGTGTCCAGTGAGTGGGCCCCCCGCTCCGTTGCAGGCTATACGCTGTTCAGCTTAAGCATGGCCCTATTCTTTCAAACCAACAATCTGTACAAAGACAACAAAGAGCCACTCATGTAAAATTTGCAAATAAGTACTCCATGAGAATAACCGATTTATAAAGGTGTTTTATATGTAGTTACACCCACTCATGCCCAAGGGTGTACAAAAATTGCTAACATTTGACACACTGGATAAAGCGCTTGTCCATGTTGTCCTACTTTCATGCAGACATATGCATGAGTCTGGGAAAACCTCGCGAGTCAACGGGTCAGTTCATGCACGCAGCTGCCCAGATCAAAATTTTGAAGAAAAAAAAAAAGAGACCACCCTCTCCTACGCCTGTACAAAAAGAGGTACACTCCCGCTTCCGGTTCATCAATGAATTAATTCGTAGAGTCCTCTTGTCTTCTCAAGTTCACTCACTCGAAACACACACACATACACACACACACAAACGGTGTAAGCTCTGTGCTACCTCTCCTCCTCCCTGCACGCACACAGACAGCACCGTATACACCTTCCCCTTATCTCAAACTCACACCCATATATCTCATCTTGGGACAGAACACCTAGCAGAGGTCAACTCTCAAGTCCGACGCCCACAACACCACACAACACCAATCACAATATCACAGTAACGGTGGCAGTTAGGGACGCTACTTCACAACAGACAGCAAGCAACACAGGTAAAGTCCCTGACGCTCTCCAGAAACCTGCGCGTTTCGCTTCCTGATCCCTGCTTCCCGTCTATTTTTCTTGCCCATCCGCTAGGCAACGCGCGTTATCTGTAAGCGCCCTCTTTTTTTTTTTGGTTTGCCTCACTGGAAGCCACGATGGAGCCTACTTCTTCAACAACCACCTCGGCAGCGCCACCTACCACGGCGGGCCGTCTTGTGAGCCGCCCGACAGTGTTGACTATGGACGCTGAGCGAGTCTCTCAGGCTTCGGAGCCACGATACGCCTCCAACTCGGTTACTGCCGCCGCCACGGCGGCTGAGAACTACAACAAGGAGAACACTACAGCTTATCTCGACGAGGAGCAGGATGGTGATGACGAGGAGGACATGCCTTCAGACTCTCACCAACTTACGAAGCAGTCGCTCTTGCTATTCAACCTCACACGTGCCGCAGAGCCGCTGCAACAGCTGCCCACGACGGAATCGCTGGAGACGTCGAACTTCACCACCACGCCGGAGCTTACCTCCTCGTCGTCAGTCACGTCCTTTGACGAGCAGAGCGAGGACTCCAAGGCGATTCAGAAGCTATACAACAACTCCAACTCGTCGATTGCGACGATTGTGCAGAGAATCTCCTCCTCTACGTCGACTTTGAACTTAGCCGCCGAGGGTGCCGCTGAGAACACCGTCTCCAAGGGTGCCCTACAGAGCGGCAAGCCATCCAACTCGTTGATTGACAAGCTCGCCAAGGACCTCAGCACGACATCTTTGTCCAGCTTGACCTCGGTGAACGATACCACGGGCGTCACCACGGACACCAACTCGACAAAGGGGCCTAAGCGCCTGAAGTCGTCGTTGAAGCTTCCGGGGTTGGTGAGATGCAAGTCGATGCCCTCTGCCAAGACGGTGAGATTCTCCACGGACTTGGAGAAGGTGAAGACCTTCAACGAATATGCCAAACCGTCGTCAATCTCGTTGGACAACTCGCCGGAGCAGACGCCTCCTTCGTCACATGACTACGACGAGTACGGTGCGACGCCAAAGGCCTTCTTCCAGCTGAACTCTGCCACTTTCTACAACTCCTCTTCAGACTCGGATGACAGCGAGGAGGACTACTTCACGTACAAGAGCAAGCTAAGAACGTCCAAGTGGCAGATGAAGAACCAGAATTTTGACTTGCGTGCCAGTCCAAGACCATTTGCTTCCCCAGCAGTCAAGTTGAGCACTCTTTCCGTCTCTGACAACCTGCTGAGAGGTACTGTGGAGTTGGTGAACTTTTCCTTTGAGAAATACGTCGAAATCAAGTTCACCACAGACTCATGGAACTCGATCTACTTGGTCACTGGGTCGTATGACAGATCCTTGGACTCCAACAAAGACGTGTTCAAGTTCGAGATCAACTTGAACAAGTCGATCATGATGAACTCTTCGAGGGTTATGAAGAAGAACTCTGCCACCCCAATCAGAGTGGAGCTCTGCGTCAAGTACGTTTCCGGTGGCAACACGATCTATTACGACAACAACAGCTACAAGAACTTCAAGTTCGACTTGGTGAGCACGTTGTCCGAGAGTAAGAAGCCATCTTCTCGTTCCAAGCAAGCATCCCACATCCGTGCCAATTCTATCGACACAAACTTTGTCTCTGCCAAGATCAATGCATCACCAAAGATGATGTCCACAGGCCGCTACTTCTCAGAGGACACGGACTACTTCAACTACTCGCCAAACAAGATGAAGTGGCTGGGCAACAACTTCCAAGCATCGTTCTCTACCACGCCTTCCTCGTCCAGCACTACGTCTTCGGTATCATCCACAGTGAAGTCGAGTTCCAACTCCTCGTCGGAGACCTTGAAGCATGGGTCAACATGTTCCAGTTCCACTGTCAAGCCGCCTTCGTCTGCCACTACTGGTGGACAGCAGTCCTACTCGGACTTCCTGCAGAAGTACTGCTTTTTCAAGTCTGACGACCCAAAGAGCTTGGACAACGAGTCTATCTTTATCAGATGAGTGTTCTTCATGACATGACGCTTGTACCTTTATTTCAATGACCTTCATACATCACACTGCACTACAAACATTTCATCACTGCACACATCAGAACACAACAAATCCACCTCCTTTGCTCTTCTATTCATTTCATGGCCCTCCATAGTCACACTTTTGATCATCCATCGCTCGAGCCACTAATTTATTTGCTATTCACTTCCTGCTGCACACACACATAAACACACACACACACACCACATTGCTCTGCTGCATTTGATTTTCTGCGCTATTGGTTGTTCTTCGCTCCACATTTTTTGATCTTTTACTTTTGGGATATTATGCCGCTTGATATATGGCTAGACTTGATACAACACACACATTTCCATGGGATATTACTGGAATACTATACACTATATGGGTTTGCTATACAACTAGGAATGCTATATGCTTTTCTTCTCTATTATATGTCTTGTAGATGTTGATGTATGAAAGGAGTATAATATAATATATATCACTGCCAAGCTGGCCATGTGGGTCAGCCGCCAGCCACATTGTCCAACTTTTTTTGATCGATCTTTATTACAAGTGGAGAACCAGCTGGCCACCACTTACCCCACAATCCCCACATTTATATTTCAAGGTTATGGGTGAATCGTGATACATGTATATTTTCTCCTTGGATCAGACGCTGTAAACATGTATTGTTGGGTTAATGTAATGTATATATAGAAAAAATCTGGAGTGGAGACAAGCGCGTTATCTGGCTGCGCAAATATGACACAAAACTATAACTGACAAATTACGCGGCCACATGGTATGATTATAATTCCATACAAATTTCTGTAATATACTGAGGCCACGCATTGGGACATTCCAGTTTCTCGCTGCACTATTACAGTATTTGTAAGGCTGGACCTGTCCATGTCCTATAGCTATCTAGGAGTTGTCACATTTCAAGGTATCCAGAATAGGAAGGAACACCGACGGCCACGGGTTTTGGCCCTTGACTCTTGTCTCTTTATCCTTTGTTTTGTCTATATGTATGTCTACAAATCTATATACACTGCATACTGCAATTATGGGACTACAGGACAATCGCTCGCCTCTGTGCTTCCGGGACAGAGACCTAAAAAGCACGATGTACTACGATCGGACGTTGATCGGACCCCAGATCCGTGCATCGCTTTAGCGTGAGGTGGACGTTATGTGCTGCGCCATATTAGGTATATGGTGCCATGGGTGAGACACACCCTGATGTGTTTGTTTCGTAGCATGTGTACGACTCTGTGAGGCTGAGGATGTTACTATCGGTATCAATTGTATTGTATGCCGATAGTATTGTTGGCTTTCGGGTGGTAAATTTGGCTCTCTTATATCACGTGTTGACTTCCATGTAGACAATTAGGACTGCGATCGGCCATGAGATAGTTATATATATATAATATCTAGCTATCTGCTTATCAACATAATAAACTCCGATCCTGATGTCCTTATGTCCATGCCGATCTTGGGATCCATGATTCCCGTCACTCAGTACTGTCCATTTTAGAGACAAATATGGTATGGCCTCACCAATTAGTAGTCGATAAGTCTGCGTGTATGGATGTCCTGTCCTTTGTCTGCCTCCTCCATATGGCCTATTGGTGTCAGCCGTTCAAGCCAAGCTTATGATAGATCGATAACACATGTGTATGAATGATGGACACTTCAAGATAATCAAGGATTACAATATATAGCATAGAGCAGGCGTTTGTGCCGCTAATCACAGATCACAGGTTACCATCCCTTAAATCTTTGGAATTGTATATATTCACTTTGACGCTTTGAGTCCTTAACCTTCAGCGTCAGCTCTGTCTCGTATATCACAATCACATGCACTCAGACGTACCCATCCGGAGATCTGCTCAGATGCTGATCTGCACGCTGCTCATATGAGGCGCGGTATGCGACACACGATGGGGCCGAGGCTCGAGACTCGGGACAAATCGATACCGATGATATTTAGCAAAAACAGATTGAATGTATATATTATACCCTAGCCTTTGGCACAACACTCCAATTAGCGGTTTTTAGCCCTTCGGCTAGCCCAAATGCCCTCTATAATTCCCCACCGTATAATCAATATGCACAAAAGCCCTCTCCACATTTACAATCGGCAGAGCCTCAATCGTATACTGCAACGCCTCTGCGATATCATGAGAATCTTTAATACCCAATGCAGGATCCAACACCAGATCCACCTCGACATTGATGGAATCTCCGACGTGATAGCAGTTGATATCCTTGATTTTGTCAATCTTCTCTGCAAATCTCATGCACAAGTACAAAACCACTTGGTAATCGTCCTGGTCTGCGTGCCTTCCAGTGAGATTTGTGATATGTTCAATGCCCGTCACAGACCACAAGAAGACGATGTAGCAAGAGAGCATGAGGGCGCCCAGAGGATCGAACCACCAGATCTGGAAGTGTGAGCCGAGAACGGGCATGAGAATGGAAAAAGAGTTGAAGACAACGTCCACCAGGGCATCCTGGGTTAGCGCCTCCACAGATGAAGACTTGATGGTCTTACACCAGAAGTAGCATCCCAGCTTGGCCACAATGGTGATCAACATAATGACGATAGAAGTTGTGCCAATCTCGACAACGTCCTGCCCACCACTGAGCAACCTCTGTACGGACTCTGAACCGACTTGGATAAAAGAGATGATGATTATGATTGAGAAGACCAAGACACCTAATGGCTCCAACCTGTTCTTCCCTACGGGGAACTCCTTGGACGTCTTTGTCCGAGACAGCCTGTTGGAGAAGAAGATGATCAGTGTGGAGAGTAAGTCCAAAGTGGAGTCTAATAAAGAGGCCACCATCGATATGGACGATGTCAACAGGGCAACGACGATCTTGCCTACCAAGAGCACGACATTGGTAAAGAAGTTCGCCACAATGGCAACGTTCACAAGCGCCAGCTCCTCGCTCTTGTTATACCCGAGTAGATTGCCCGTCTCCAAGTCAATATCTCCCGGTACTGCACTCTCTCTTCTGTGTAATCTTTGGCGTTCCAATGCTTCGGTATCAAAATGCCCATCGTTTCTGTCTGAGTAGTTGCGGATCATCGCATGGTGAATCCCACTGTCGAGCAACTTGTCAACCTCCTGATACTTTGCTATCAACTCGTTCTGCTTTGTGTAGAAAGCTCTAGTCTGCCTTGACACATCTGGTTGATACGCCATTGCCCAATCATACAACCTGCCCCTTGTGCCGATCAACTTCTCGGGTCTCAACTCTCTGATGACGTTTAGCCTCGAGGACTTCTGGTAGTAGTTGATCAACTTGTCGTTCTCCTTGGACTGTTTCAACTGTGTTGAGCCCATCAAGTTGAACCCTATGAGACTCGGTCTTCTCTGTGGCGTATGGCTAGCACTGGGCACATCCTCGTCCGGTGAGTATCGCTGTGGCTGTGGCTGTGGCCCATCGCACAATGGTGTCGCTTCGTCCATTGTATAGGGTTGAGCAGTGGATATATATAGCAATATATATAATGATGTAACCGTGTGTATATATATATATATATATATATATATATGGCGCTGTATATCGAAAGAGATCATAAAGAGCGGCCATTAATATAACCCCGCCCTTTGTGGCTCATGGGTTCGCGCTTTTGTACCTGGCAAGTATTGGTATATATAGAGTTTGATATACGCAATGTAATATGATCTGATATATGTATGGTGTAATATATATCTCATGGATCTTGTATATATGCAAAGCCGAATCGCTCTATATATAATATATATATATATATAATATTAAATTTATCAAATTATATACACGCAGGATAGGATAGCTTCGCTATCAAAATGGTACTGTGCCCCTACCAACTCATCGCAAAGAGGAAAAAATTCCAACCCTCTTATACCATCTCATTCCATTATATATACAACACCACAACACATCCAAAGCATACAAAACAAAGAAACAATACAAAAAGATGTCAGTGGCAGTTGCAGACGTTTACATCGACGACTCTGTCAACTTTGAGTCTTTCCAGCTCGATGCGCGCCTTGTGCAAGCCATCAAACAGCTTGGATTCAAAAACCCTACTTTAGTTCAATCCAAGGCCATCCCATTAGCATTGCAAGAGAGAAGAGATATCATTGCAAAAGCCAGCACAGGCAGTGGTAAGACGGTCGCATATGCTGTTCCTGTAATCCAGTCGATTCTCTCAAGACAAGAGGCACAGGGCTCGAACGAGCACCAAATCAACTCTATCATCCTGGTACCTACAAAGGAATTGGCACAACAGGTGACTGTGTTTTTGGAGAAGCTGATTGTGTACTGCGGTAAGAGCATCAAGCTGTTGAACCTATCGAGTGGTGTGAGCGACTCCGTGCAGATGTCCCTGCTTGGGGAATCCCCAGAGATCCTCGTGTCGACTCCTTCAAGACTTGTTGCTGTACTTGGGAAATCGTCATCATCATCTGTTTCTCTCAAACAACTGACTTATTTTGTCATTGATGAGGTTGATCTCATCCTGTCGTATGGGTACAGTGAGGATTTGGACACGCTGAGCAGTTACCTCCCACTCAAGACAATGCAAACTTTCCTTATGTCTGCCACTCTCAATGAAGACATCAACGGCCTCAAGGCGAAGTTTTGCCGTATGCCCGCTGTCCTCAAGCTGAACGACGACATCTCCAAGAACAAGCTGCTGCAGTACTACGTCAACACAACAGAATTTGACAAGTTCCTGCTGGCGTATGTCATCTTCAAGTTACATCTCATCAAGGGAAAGACGTTGGTGTTTGTGAACAGCATCGACAGAGGCTACAGGCTGAAGCTTTTCCTCGAGCAGTTTGGTATTCGTAGCTGCATTCTGAACAGCGAGCTGCCCGTCAACTCCCGCTTGCACATTGTCGACGAGTTCAACAAGAACGTTTACAACTTGTTGATCGCCACTGATGAGAACGTCCGCGAGGTGGATGATGCCGATGGAGAAGAAGAAGACCAACAACAACACGAGGACAAGCCAAAGAACAAGGAGTTTGGTGTCTCGCGCGGTGTGGACTTCAAGAACGTTGCATGTGTGCTCAACTTTGATATGCCATTGACTGCTAAGAACTACGTACACAGAGTCGGACGTACGGCACGTGCAGGGAAAGCCGGGATGTCGTTGTCATTTGTGATACCAGAGAAGGAAGTGGGTAAGCATAAAGTGGCCTGCTTAAAGACTGCAAAAAAGGATGAGAAGATCCTCCGTCGTGTGTTAAGACAGCAGTCAAAGCTCGGGCTTAGCGTGACGCCATATCAGTTCGATATGAAGCAAGTGGAGGCGTTCCGTTATAGATGTGAGGATGGCTTCAGAGCAGTGACAGCTGTTGCCGTAAGAGAGGCGCGTGTTAAGGAGCTCAAGCAAGAGTTGCTGACCAATGAGAAGCTCAAGCGTCATTTCGAAGAGAATCCACAAGATCTGGCTTCATTAAGACATGACAAGGAGTTGCATAGCGCCAGAACGCAGCACCATTTGAAGAGAGTTCCAGACTACTTGCTCCCTGAAGGTGCCCGCTCAGACAAGGCTAAGATCGGGTTTGTGCCGATGCACAAAGTGGTTAAACGTAAGTTCCAGAAGAAGAAAAATGGTGGTAAGAAAGATGCCCTCAAGACGTTTAGAGCATAGTGTTTTACAAAGATATATATTAATATATATATATATATATATATAACACTTCAATTGAGAATCTCCTCCAGCGTAACAACACCCGAACCATTTGCAATGTTTTCTATAACGCTGCGTGCCACTTGTTGTGTAGACACCGTTGGTCTTATCAAGTCATTCAACACAGAGATTCTACTACCCAATAGCTTTGTATTCCCCCAGTCGAGCGTATCCACGAGCTTCTGTATAGTACTGCGCATTGTGTCATCTCGGGCCTCTTCATCATACATAAACCCTGGTCTCATCAGTATCGGTCTTAACTGCTTAATAAGTGAGATCTCCGCCTCTGCTTCTCTCTTGGAACGGATATACCCTGAAGGAATAACGGGGAACCCACGGTCCGCCGAAATGTATACAAATGGCTTATCACTTGCCTCCCCAAACTCCACATACTTCTCAGCCAATAATACTGCAGAATCCCTATTCATAGCATCATACGTATTGAAGGGATCCTTATCCATTGGGTTCGAAGGGCTTAGCATTCCCATGAACTCACTCACAACAGAGCTATTCGAGTTGATCTTGGCCTTGTAGTCCTGTCCTTCTATCAGTATCCCCATTGAGTGCACCACCGCTTTGGCATCTTTCAATTCATCACCATAACTCAATGGCTCAAATACGTTGGCGTGTTTCCACTCGACTTTGGAGATCCAAGAGGCATCGTTATGTGAGGCATTCCTTGGTGGCTTGCCCGATCGGGTCATCGATACCACCTTATAACCAGATTGGATACCTGCTTGACAAATTCTTTTCCCTGTTATATGTTAGTACTTTTGGTAGAGACATACATAAAAAAGAGCAATATATACTAACCAAGGAAGCCAGCGCCTCCAAAGACTACTAATTTGGACATATGAAGGATTAACCCCTTTTTCTTTTTTTGGTATTATGTCCAGTGAGTTGTAAAACTTGGGTTTGCTTTAACCCCAATTGGTACGATTTTTGTGCCTTTTTATTTAATGTGATATAAATTGAAGGTAAAGTCTGCTTATATATAGTTTATAATATGGGATATATATATATATATATATTTCCGGGGGTAAACTTTGCCCACTTCCGGAGTACATATATGTAGGGGCATACATCTATATATATATATATATATACATATCTTCAAACTGTAAACAAAAAAAAAAGAGTTTTGTCTTCTCTACATACTTGAAAAAGCTCAATAAACACTCACATAACATAGCATCACCGTTCTGTCAACAACATAATCTCAAACATAATTATATAAAAGCTCAACTTTCTTATTCAACAGGTCTTCCGAAGTGACTCAATAGCATCCAACAGTGCGTCAAACTTCACCTGATTCTCCCAACCTTGCTTGACAACAACAACAACCACGACCAACACACCCAAAATCATGACAAGTATAAAACACAATATGACCCATTTGTTTCTCTTGAAAACACCTTCAGAATGAGGAGATGGGCTTCCAAATCTTGCTCGATTCATCTTATCACGATTGGTAGATCGCTTGGACAAGAATGAAATAAGGTGTTCAATGGGTTCTTGGCAAAACAGAATAATCAACGCTGCCAACACAACGAAGTGAACCAGCTTCCCCGAAGTGGTGTTATCATAAGTCTTGAGTGCCGCAAAAAGGCAGGCGTAGTATGCAGTGAGTGTGAATGCCAACTGTGGAAGTGTCGAAGGTGTAAGGGGCCCCCCATTATGAATAGCTTTCAAACGTTTCCACTTCTCCCGTATCAGATGAGTTATCAGAGTCATTACCATAGGTGAGAGAGTTAATGCCCAACTGATGGCATATATGATTTCCCACTTCTTCCATGATGAATGCCAAAGAATGGAAAGTATATCTTGGTACTCGAAGTTGCTTGCAATTTGTTAGTATATATATATATATATATATATATATGAAATTGTGGGTTGGTAGTTGGATATATATACCTGAACTCGAGTGTGGTGGAATTGAATGACAACAACATCGATGCAATTCTGATCGATCAATATCTTGAATCTGGTCTGGGCTTGGAACCTCCACGTTGGTTGCTTTACAACAAACAACTGGTTGGATATATTAATTATTTAATTCTAAGGATTAAGTTACACAAAACCGAGAAATATATATATATATATATATAAAAGTGACACAAAACCGAGATCAGCTTCATATGCAGATCTTATGAGCACCAGTCGGGCCTTTAGGTTTTTTCTGAAGGATGTGGCCTCAGGCAGCCACAGGCCCCCCAAATTCGATATATCATATGATTTTTAGGATAATATGTTAAAATAATACCTTAGTTTCTCCTGTTGCCTATAGCTATTAGATATTAGATATAGATATAATTATTGGCTTCATATTTGCTGCGTTACTACAACAACCTGGTTTGGACACTTCTAATGTCAAGTGTGCCCTGAACACTCTCCACAATACACAATACACAAATAGGAGTAACAGCTATAGAATGTTAACTCTACATAGTCCAAGATATCTTCCAAAGGCAGCGCATGTCAAAGGTGCTTATATACATAGCCAGAAAACGACACATGTTTGGCAGAAATTCAGGTATATAAGCAATACACTTTGTAGATTTGAAAGAATCTAGACAGAAATAGGTAATATACATAGGTTACATAGGACAGAAATGGGTATTCATAGGAGTATAAAGCTGTATAGAGACAGTCTCATTTCAATTCATACTACCTCATCACATCGTACTACTACTATATCACAAAAAAATGAAGGTCGTATTCATAGTTCGTCTTTCGATATTTTCTTTTGTCATGGCCTGTGTATTGGCACAAGAGGCTGATATCACTAAGAATTCCATTGATTTACCATCTTTGACACAAGTGCATTCAACACTGACTTTAATGCCAAGTATTACCTCCTCAACATCCACCATTACAACACCACCGCAACCAACACTCGTATGGGCCACTGGTTATAACGAATGGGGAGTCTTGGATACAACACAATCACCATATACACAAAAGTTGAGACCTAGAAAGACTGCAGAGAGTGTACCCATTGGTGAGATCGGACTGGGCACGATCTACGGAGAAATTGGAGTGGTGAGACATAGAATCAAAACAATAACTAGAACAAGACATTGAGTGTGAGTGAGACAGTAAGTAAGTAAGTAAGTAAGCCCATGATCAATAGAGTTCTATTCCGAGACCTAGGTTGATTGTTATGTAGAAGTATGATAGTTTGGGTTAGTATGACTTAGGGTGATAGTCTATATATGAGTCCGTCTCAATTGAGATAGTACCAAATAAGTGCTGACTGTAATGTACAAAGATAAAGGAGATGGCCTGAAACATGAGAAGGGGGTCAGCTGTCGAAAATACTGGCAATCTATCGTTCGGCGAATATGCCATGTCGGTCAGATTGCAGGTACTATTGGCTCTCTTGTCGAATCTTGTGCGCAGATTATCAAAAACATCTGGAAGCATATGTACAAATTCTGTAGCAGTTTTAACCCGAACACCTCGCTATCGCTTAGAAGACGCGAACACGATCGATATGGCTGTATATGGGGGGGCTTAAGCCCCACGCCACAGTTTGTGAAAGTTTGTATCAATAAAAGAAGTATAAAAGCAGCCAAGATGTCGAGTGTTGGTTTACAAAGGGAGTTGGACATTACAAGTATCAGTGAGAGGAAAGTAGATTCCGATACGATTGACCAGTTTGAGCCAGTTCTGCTCCAGCCAGAAATGCCAACCAGGGAAGAAGAGAGAAGACTCACAGAGGACGATATAGTACAATATGATACGTTCGATAGTACACAACAGGTCATAAGGCATAGAAATCTGAGGAGTATAACGGAATATGGTTCACAGATGTTGGAGAATAAAGGTGCTGTTGCGAGGGATCACGTAAGTTCTTCTCTTATCCTCTTGTATTTCACTTATCTATGGGAGATGTAACCCTAACAAGCATAGATGGCCAATGAGAGGACGTTTCTATCATGGATGAGGACCTCACTTGGATTGACAACAGCAGGCGTAGGTGTTACCCAACTTTTCAAGATATCACGCAGCGCTGATGATCCAATACTTATAGCCAACTTTGGCAAGGCGATTGGTGCATGTTTCATCTCAATTGCAGTGTTGTGTATTCTAATGGGGATGACACGGTTCTTTAAGACACAAACACTGTTACAAGAGGACAAATACCCTGCTGCTCGTCTGAGTGTGTCGATTCTGATTCTGTTGATCTTTGCCGTAAGTTGTGTGACTCTCATCCAATTGGCATATGAAGAGATATACTAACTTGTATATGACAGATTTGTGTGACGACACTGGTGGCCATTCTGTTGCAATAGATCAATGTCATCTATATATATGCAGGCAAAGACAATACACAACTACATTGAAGAAGAGAATGTGTATCAAATGAGGGCCTTGCCAATCGGACATAGGCAACACGTAGGATCACATCCAATTGTATATAAAGAAGCATGTGTACAGATCCACAGGATATGCCTGACTATAGATCACTGATCTAAACACAACCTCTTGAATGCCATAGCTCATTTCTTCATTACCACAGACTGATATGGCTGGTTTAATGGATACCTGTAAACAATGCAGCATGACCGACCGGCTCAACCGAATGACACTTTCTTTCACATGAATTAAAACTATATGCATTGAGAGTACTTCATATTTCAACTGATTTTTTACACGTCAATATTATATAGAGATCCTATAAATTTCTGTACAACACCGGAATTGGGAACCCGTATATATATACATATATATATATATATATATTTATATATGTTCAGTGTTACAATTATACACATAGGATAAATCTGAGTCAAACTTGACCGCATTCAACCGAGAACTACAATAAAACCCATCAATTAAGCATCAATTGACTAAGACGCGTATCAAATATTGAGATGAGCTTTGGAAACTCATGATGCAATTGCACTTGTATATATAGAGGAGAAGGAGCCCCATAGCCCTACACGTGACTGATTATAGGGCACATTTCATACTCATAAATACGCGCACTCCATTCCCAAAACTACACGCACTCTCCCCCTCGAGCCTGCCTCCTCAATCTGCGCGAAAACACTATAGTACGCGTCGCTCAAGTTCGCGAAAATCTTCCCACCTGGAGGAAGGGTCACTGGGTAGGTCGCAGTCCTGGGAAAAAAGCTGAAAACTCTCAACAATTTGTATGAAAGAGGGATACATAGACAGATTCACCATATACTAAAAACACATACAAAATGGTACGTTGTGGTGGATAAATGGAGTGAATGCAATGGTGTGATCTGGATTATTCGTTGTGTGGGAGTTTCAGTGGGTGTGAGGAAGTTATCAAAGGGTGATGTGAAGGCAAACTTGGATACACGTAGCAACGGCAACGGCAACGGCAATGCCAACGGCAACGGAAAAGATATCGTAAGAAGGGGGGCAGATAGAAGAACAAGCACAGGATGAGACTACGATATAGGAGATTAGAGTGTGATATTGGAGATCTATCAAGATATAGATGAAGTCCGACAAAGATGAGATCATATGGAATGGCCATGGAGATGTACCCTATCAGTATGAAGATATGAAGTTGAGCCCTTTTTACACTGCAGAGAAGATACTGAGTTATGATGTGATATGACCCACAGACACACCACCCACTATCAGATGGAAAGATCACTCCACCAGCGCGCACAACCAACGCTACAGAATACTAACACTCCTTTCAGGGTAAGGTTCACGGTTCCCTCGCTCGTGCCGGTAAGGTTAAGTCCCAGACTCCAAAGGTTGACAAGCAGGAGAAGCAGAAGAAGCCAAAGGGCAGAGCCTACAAGAGAATCTTGTACACCAAGAGATTTGTTAACGTCACTTTGATCAACGGTAAGAGAAGAGCCAACCCAGGCCCATCTACCACTCAGGCTAAGTAAGATGCCGGTGTTGCTGATTTAATGCTGTACATTTGTTTGAAATTTTTTCAAGGCCATGGGCCACTGTCGTAGTGGGTGTGTACTTTGTACTTTGTGTAGTCCAACTGACTGGTCATCTGAGCAGTCGAGCCTATCTCTGTGAGCCCCACCTCATAGGTAATAAGCTGGTACGTTGTCTATCTATGAGTCTCTAAAAGTCCCTACCCACTAGTGGTAACTAAGGACTAGTCCCTAAACTTCATCCCCATGTAGAAATGCATATGAAAGGAGATGAGGTGAAAAATTTCGAGACTATATATATACTTGACAGAAGCATAAAAGACAAATCAACACGCCAACATAGAAATAAAAATGTCTGACACCGAGTCGATCAATGGTGACATGTTTGCCGAACCAGAGGACTTCCGTCCCCCGGCACCTGAGGCACATTTCGCTTCGTATAAGCGTAAGACTGATAAGACTCCACAAGACGTCCAACTACGGCTAGTTGGTACATCACCACTTTGGGGACATTTACTATGGAACGCTGGTATTTTCACCGCTGATTATCTGGATCAACATGCCGATGAACTTGTGAAAGGCAAGTGTATCCTGGAGTTGGGTGCCGCTGCTGCGTTACCGTCGTTGATCTGTGGATATAACTCACCAAAGAAAGTCGTATGTACCGACTACCCAGATGTCGATTTGATCTCCAATATTCAGTACAACGTGGACCAATCCGGCGTGCCAAAGGATAAAGTCAATGTCGAGGGGTACATCTGGGGCAACGACTATACACCACTGCTTGCAAAGCTGGATGATAACAAGAAATTTGATCTCATCATCCTATCGGACCTCGTGTTCAACCATTCCGAACATCACAAGTTGTTAAAGACTTGTCAGGATTTATTAGAGCAAGACGGCAAGTGCTTAGTGGTGTTCTCTCCTCATAGACCATGGCTGCTGGAGGACGATCTTTCATTCTTTGAGACTGCCAAGGAGTACGGTTTCAAGACGGAGAAGATCGATTTGGTGGTATGGAAGCCAATGTTCCCAGACGAGGATCCATCAACTGCGGACGTCAGATCGCGTGTTTACTCGTTCTTTATGACCTTTTAGATAGATGGATGGATAGATAGATAGAGTGTTCATTAAATTTCATACATATCGTAGTCATACAAGCAACCCCTAGTTTCAGTGCTCATGGTGCGCATGCTCTCTCTTTTGCTTCTGACTCAATGGCCAATTGCATCCCACAAACACATCATCGCCATCAGCACTGGCATAGCAAGTCGTACCGGAGGCACAACCTTGGACCACCCAAGAGCCCCAGCTACATACTGCGTATTCTCCTGTGGAGGAACAAGCTGATTCACCATTGGTACATGTGGTAGAGCCGGAGAATTGGCCGGATTCGTAGAGAGAATTGAGACAGGATGCCTGAGCAGACCCCGTTAGGTCACAAGTAGTGACAGTGGTGGTAGCTGCTGATGTAGGTGTGGAAGTTGTAGAAGAGGTCGATACCAACACCGTTTGGAGAGTGGACCCCACTGTATTACCAAAAGTATTCGAAGTAACTTCGACATATGCAGAAGAAGTAGAGTCTGGGGTATAGAACGACACTGTGGTTTGAGCAGCTGCGCCGAGGACCACCACCGTTAGAGAGTCCGATGTGATGGAGGAACTTGAGGAGGTAGCTGTCACTGGGGATGGATTCATGGTGGAAGATGGAACAGATGCAACAGTGGCATCCTTGTTTACCGTGCTCTGGGCCTGCAAGGACTGTGTTTGAGTAGTAGTAGTAGTAGAAGATGTCGACGAAGAAGATGTCGACGAAGAAGATGTCGACGAAGAGGTACCATCCAACTCATTCAACAGGTCCTTGATGGCCTCGGCGTAAGCTTCACCATCCACCTCGTTAGCAAAGCCCTGAGAGGCATCCCACAGCATAACACCACCAAAGCGAGAATCCAAGCCAATGGACTCCACTGTGGACTTAATAGTATCAATGTCAACGTATCCGGACCCGGCTGCGGAAGTAGACCCTGGAAGACCCAAATAGAGCTTAATGTCCTTATTAGGAGACACAGTCTCGGCGTAGTTAACCCATGTGTCCCAGTTGAAATCGGCACCAATGGAACAGTAGTTGTTGTAGAACTGGATGAATGCAAAGTCGAACTCAGCGTTTTCCATGGCATCACCAATCGATGCATCCGGGTAGACACACTGTGGTGCAGCAGAGAGGTAATACGTCTTGGAACCCTCGGCAAAGTACTCTCTCAATTTGGTAGCCAAAGCAGCGTATCCAACATTGTTGTTGTTTTCAATGTCAAAGTCAAACCCGTCAATTACAGCAGAGCCAAAGGGACGCTCATCAGCAGAACCTTCACCAAACAAATCCCATAGGGTTCCAGCAAACTCCTCGGCTTCAGAGTCGGAAGTAAAGCCATATGAGCCAGCAGCGCCACCCATGGATAGCAGCACTTTCTTGCCCAACGACTGGCATGTCTCGATATCAGTTGCGATCTGATCACACTTCAACAGCCCCGAGGAGAATGTGTCTGAACAGGCACTGGCAAAGTTGAGAGTCGGAAGACCGTTGGTACCTGGGAAAGAGGACATAAACGAGAGGATCATAATGTCGGAAGCGTCGGTTTCACAGTAGTAAGCGAGCGACTCCTGCGACCCGGCGGAGGCCTGGCCCCAGTATAGTGCCATGTTGTTGTTGGCAGAGGCGTCAAAGGCCTGAGCTAAAGAAGCACCGGCGAGTAATGCGAGCGTAGTAGTGGCAAGCAGCATTCTTTCGGTAGTCTGTTGGGGGGTCCGTATTTTAGTTGAAGCGTAATGCCTATTAGTGTGCAGAGAGTGTGGTAAATGTAAGTAAGGAAAGAAAGAAGGACGATCGAGTTGGACGGTTGAAGTGGCAGTTGGTGGGGAACCTCAAAAAACCAGCAAAATCTGAAAGGAGAAAGAAGAAGGAATATGGGCGCCCTTTTATAATACAAACCTTTCAAAGTACCCTTCTAAAAGTCCAAGCCCAAACTCAGAGCCTAAAGGCCCTCAGCTGCGGCCTTCCCGCTTCATGCAAGAGAACCTGCACGCTGTGGCTGGCTCGGCGTTGGTGTAAACAAAAAAACAAAAACAATCGTGATGGGCGCGGATTTGCTGTGTGGGTGTCCCCTGCATATATGTCTGTCTTTGAGGCGGAGTGGGCGGGGAGGGGACAATCAGTGCCATGGTGTTATAATATAAAATGGCCGCTACATCGAGAGCCTCCCTCTCTCTCTCTCTCTCTCTCTCTCGCTGGTTGTCTCGCTATATCAAAGCCAGAGATTCAACAAATAATTGAAAACATCAACAGTAGAAAATAATAATGTACCTGTTTTATACTTAAACGCGCATCTTCTTTTCAACACTACGGTACGGCCACTCACGCGACCACTGGACAGCTCGCGCTTTGCAGCCGCTTTTACACATGGCTGGCTGGCTCTTTATAGTATGCCCATTATTATTGCCCATCGCCGTTAAGGTAAGCTGGTCATCCTTCATCGCGCGTGTACGTGGGAACTGCAGTGGGCAAACTGATGTATCAGGATAATGGGGAAGTGTCAGTATATAGTGTATAGTTGTATCTGGATCTTCAGTAGATCTGGGTTGATCTGTGCAAGTAGCACTATTACTATTACGAGTGGATACGCGCAAGGTATGTAGGTTTGATCTAAGTGATCTGTTAACTATTACATCATATATGAACATTCAAGATGTGCCATGACATATTACAGATATACTATGGATAATAGGATATATAGCAACATCTAACTATAGCATACGGCCTTCCAAATATGTCTGATGTCTTTTACAAGTCACCAGCCACTCGCCAAAGCCATGTGAGCTCATCAAATGCAGTGCATGTTCGTGGTAGCATTCAAATTTGTCTCATAAAGTGTTTCGTGGTACTTTTTGCAGTGGGCTTATCAATATATATTGCGCTCTATATAGTGTTTCAGTACCTCCGCCAGCCATCTCTGCAATTGTGCCCCTTGCCAAACCCATACACCACCATGCCTGTAGAATATTACAAAAAAAAAAATAGTGAAGGATGCGAGGTTCGAACTCGCGCGGTGAGAACACCAACTGATCTTAAGTCAGTCGCCTTAGACCACTCGGCCAACCCTCCAAGACAACACCTCAAAAATCCTGATCTAGAAGTTGACGGTGTCGTGAAAGCCAAAGCTCTCTCAAAATACATATAAAAAAGGGCCTATTTATAAATCAAATAATTTAATTTTTCACTGTTTAGTACAAGAAATGTCATCAAAGTGGTTCATAAGTATCTATATATACATGCAAATCGTATCAATTAATAACTCCGCGCGCAATTAATTCCTCTTTCAATCCAGCAAACTGATCTTGTGCATATTGTTCTCTGGCTTTCATCGCTTTGTTAATGGAGATCTGTGTGATTTTGGTTCTGTACTTCTTTGCAAGGTCATTTTGTTCATCGTTGTTCTTGGTGGTGTCTTGTTTAGGTCTTGATTGGTAATACCCAAGTAATGAAGCCACTTTCTTGTCAAACTCAGAGGACCGTTGGATCCATAGAGGTATTGTGTCCACAAATGAATACTTGTCCAAATACGATTTTATCTTCATCTCCTGTTCTGTAAGCGGATCAGAAAGTTTTACCTCAATTCCATAAACAAATTTCAATCGAGATCTGAGACGACGAAGCCAATATTCACCAACTATAGTACCATCGAGGTCTTCCAACATCTGATGATATTGTACTCTTAGGACACTATATTTTTCCTTCCAATTGCCCGATACAGCAAGACTCTTCATCAACAAGTTATAACTCTGTGCATCTGGAGAGATCCCATATCTTTTGAATGTATTGATCATACCTTGTGCCAAGTCCACTCTCTTGATTCCACTGAATCCCACCAAGAATATATTCAAAGCATCAGTGGACATCCCCTTGTCCTTTAAAAATTGGAAAGCTGTGTCATACTTCTTCTCCCTCACCATTCTCTCAAGGATTGTCCTTATAGTACGTTTCTCCAATGGGATCTCCAAGTCCTTCGTATAGCTCAGCAAGTCCTCCGAGGTGGCATGTCTCGTTTCTATAAGATACTCCACAATGGCCTGGATGTAATTCCCATCCACTGGGATGTTCAACTCTGCCCTTTTCTCCGTCAGTTTGATCTTACTCCACTCATCCGTAAACACACTTAGCATCGTGTTCCACGTAACCAAATCTGCTTGGAGTCTCTTTGACTTCATCTGCTTTAACAATTTGAGTGCCACCTTCAAAGGGTCTGCCATGTGTTGGATCTTCTGGACGTATGACAAGTTCCTCAACATGATATTATACGTTGTGATGTTTGGATCCACAGATTCTGTGTGCATCTGTACCATCAGCTCTCTGCAAGTGGCAAAGTCATGCTTTCTCCCAAAGAAATACATCACGTAGTTATATGAGTTGACCGTCCGTAGATGTAGAGTGTTTGTGTTCAATGGATGGAACAAGTTTCTTAATAGCTTTGGTATAACTCCATTAAACTTGGACGATTGCTTGTAATGGAAAGTCGCGTGTGTAAGCGTATATACATACTCTTCAAACTTACCCGGATCTTCAGTGAAATCAGGAATCGGAGGGATCTCCTCATAGACGTTCTTACGCACATAGTATCTCTTGTGAGCCTCATCTCTTTGTCTTATCGGTGAAACTTCCAGCCGTGATCCGGCCTTCGGTGTGATATCCACCAGAAGATCGATAATCTCATCCACACTTTTCCTATTCAAATGGTGTAATATCGTGGACTGTGAGCTCGATGATTCTAAACTTCGTTGTATTCTTAGCTTTTGACGTGCTTCTTCTTCTGGGTATGGCGTCTTTACCCCATCTTGTGCCCGCTTCAGCTTGGAGTTGCCCAATGGCTTGAGATACTCCCTCACAACCTGTCTGTGCGTGTACTCCTTCCTGGTGTTTGCCTCTGTATTCTTCACATTCCCAGGTCTGTCTATCGTGTGGGTCACATCTCTCTTTGCACCTCTTAGCAGACTCACAGATTTCACGGGCTTCTGCCGTATCACCCACTGCGCCTCTCTGCAGGTGACAAAGTAGTCCTTGAAGGCCCTCGCAAGGGTCTGTGACATTCCTCTTTCAATGTGTCTCACAGTCTCTCTCTCTCTCTATCTATTTTATGGCTTAAAGTAGTAGATGAGTTTTTTTTCTTTCAGTTCTGTACATGAAAAATGGTTATGCAGCCCTGTTCTCACCCGCGAAGACGTTTTATTGGCATGCGAATAGCCTGAGAACCCTCCGCCCCCCCTTTCTTTCGTTAACCAACAATAGATAAGCCAATTGCGGTATAAAAAGGTTGTTGTTGGTGCAAACGGACACTGCAGGATGCTTCTGAGGGTGGTTTTACCCCTGGTGGCGCTTTTGCAGAGTGTTTTAGCACAAGAGGCCGGCGATGCCCATCTGACAGCACAACCCCACCACCAGCAAGGATACTGTTCCATCTACGACTCATGTGGTAAGAAGTCACTGTTTGGATTGGATTTGCCATGTGCAGTAGACCAAGAGGCACAGCCTGCATCAGAAGAGCAGATGAGTGAAATTGTGGCGTTGTGTGGAGACGAGTGGGAAGGCTCGCCCGTGTGTTGTACTAGCGGACAAGTTGATACACTAAGAGAAAACTTGAAGAAGGCTGATACGCTGATATCTTCGTGTCCTGCGTGTCAGAAGAACTTTAGGCAACTGTTCTGCCAGTTCACATGCTCGCCCAATCAGTCGCAGTTCACCAACGTGACTAAGACGGCAACGTCTCTTTCAGGGAAGAAAGTCGTCACGGAGTTGGATTACTTCATCTCTATCCCAATGGCATCCCAATTGTTTGACTCGTGCAAGAACATCAAGTTCTCTGCTACGAATGGGTATGCGATGGACCTCATTGGCGGAGGTGCAAAGAACTATTCGCAATTCCTCAAGTTTTTGGGAGATGAGAAGCCACTCTTGGGTGGGTCGCCATTCCAGATCAACTTTCAATACTCGAATGATACAACTGGTTCTCGGTACTTGAACACAAGGACATACGCATGTGACGATGAGCTCTACAAATGCTCGTGTGCTGACTGTCCGGTGATCTGTCCGGAACTGCCCAGTGTGTCCTATGGCCAGTGCTTCGTTGGTGCTCTTCCCTGTTTCTCCTTCGCTGTGATCATTGTGTATGCCACCGTCTTAGCACTGGGCACATTGCTGCTTGTCTACAAGCAGAAGAATAGACGACTCAGGATGCTCCAGGAGTCTCCTTACTTGTCCTCCACCACACTGGAGCTCCCAGAGTTCCCTGCACAAAACGAGGTGTATTCTCTCAACAACATCCTGGAGTCCCTGTTCAGCAAGCTGGCATTCGCATGCGCATCGTATCCGGCTACTGTATTGACAATCACAGTGCTCATCACCGGCGCCCTGACTTCCTGCATCTTCTTCTTTGGGTCCTTAGAGCAAAACCCAGTGAACTTGTGGGTGAGTTCCAACGCCGAGGCTTACAAACAGAAACAGTTCTACGATGAGCACTTTGGGCCTTTCTACCGCACAGAGCAGATCTTTATCGTCAACCCAGAGGGCGTGTTAACAGATGAGATCGTCAACTGGTGGGCAAAGACAGAGCTGGAGATCAGATCTCTTAGTGTGGGCGATGTGTCGTTCGATGACCTCTGCTTCAGACCTACGGAGGACTCGACGTGTGTGGTGGAGTCCTACACGCAGTACTTCCAGGATGAGATCCCCAAGACGTGGAAAAGAGACCTGAGAGCGTGCACTGATTCTCCCGTGAACTGTCTCCCTACTTTCCAACAGCCATTGAAGAAAGAGCTGCTGTTTGGTGGGTACGAGGACGATGTCATGGGCTCCAAGGCTATAGTGGTCACGCTACTATTGAACAACCACCAGGAGAACAACGACAATGCGACAAAGTGGGAGAATGCTCTCGAGAAGTTCTTACTGGAGATCCAACCACCAAAGGGTGTCAGAATCAGTTTCAACACAGAGCCTTCCTTGGAGGCCGAACTTAACAAGTCCACCAACACCGACGCCTCCATTGTTGTAGTGTCGTACATTGTGATGTTCCTGTACGCTTCGATCACACTCGGTGGCAGCTTCAACATGCTGAAGACACGGTTTTCGCTGGGCCTCTCGGGCATTGTAATTGTCCTGCTATCGGTGACATCCTCCGCTGGTTTGTTCTCCCTCTTTGGTGTCAAATCCACCCTGATCATCGCAGAGGTGATTCCGTTCCTAATTCTAGCCGTCGGTGTTGACAACATCTTCTTGATCACACATGAGCTGAAGAACATCAACTATGCATACCCGAACGAGTCCGTGGCTTTCCGGCTCTCCAAGGCCGTGGGGAGAATGGGGCCTTCGATCTTGTTATCTTCCTCTTCACAGTTCTTGACTTTCTCTCTGGCCTCCGTGGTTTCCATGCCCGCAGTGAGAAACTTTGCCCTGTACTCCGCAGGTGCTGTGCTCTTCAACGCTGTGCTGCAACTGACAGCTTTCATATCCCTTCTCTCCTTGGATCAGTGGAGAATCGACTCAGGGAGATTAGACTGCCTGCCGTGTCTCAAAGTCCAAGGCCGCTTGAGGCTCGATGAAGTGTCTGAGTTGTTTGAAAACGAGAACGAGAGCCATTTCTTCGACAAGGTGCTGACCAGCTACGCGCCGATGATACTCAGAGCTAAGGGCTTGATCTTGGCTGTGTTTGTCGCATGGACTGGTGTCTCATTGGCGCTGCTGCCAAAGATCCAATACGGTCTGGACCAACGAATCGCCATCCCATCGGACTCTTACCTTATTGACTACTACAACGATGTGTATGAATACTTGAATGTGGGCCCACCTGTGTACTTCATCGTTGAGGGACTAGACGTCACACAGAGGGACAATCAGCAGAAGCTGTGCGGGAAGTTTACCACTTGTGATCAGTTCTCTCTTGTGAACATCATCGAGCAAGAGCGCAAGAGAACTGAGATATCGACAATTGCAGACCCAGTGGCCTCATGGATCGACGATTTTTTCACTTTCTTGAACCCAGAGTTGGACGATTGTTGTCGGTTTAAGAAGGGCACCGAAGAAGTTTGTGCTCCACACGCGCCAAAGAGACAATGTGAGACTTGTTATGCAAACAAGACTTGGGAATACACGATGGAAGGGCTTCCCGAGGGCGATGATTTCATGAAATTGTTTGACATATGGATCCATGCCCCTAGTGATCCCTGTCCATTGGGTGGTAAAGCACCGTATACAATGGCTCTGTCGTATGACAATAAGACTGTCTTATCTTCCACTTTCAGATCAAGTCATAAGCCATTGAGATCTCAAAACGATTTCATCCAGGCATATGAAGAATCAGTGAGAATCACAGAGGAATTAAAGACCTCTTTGGACCATCAATCGGTGTTTGCCTACTCACCATTCTACATCTTCTTCGTCCAGTATTCTACCATTGTCCCTCTCACATTCACACTCATCGCAGTGGCGCTCGCCATCTTGCTTTTCAACTCGATGATCCTACTGGGATCCATAAGATCCTCCTTGGTGCTCATCATCACTGTTGTTATGATCCTGGCGAACATTGGTGGTATGATGGTACTTTGGGGCATCTCCCTCAATGCTGTATCCCTTGTGAATCTCGTCATCTGTGTCGGCCTTGCAGTCGAATTCTGCGCACACATCACCAGAGGCTTCATCGTCTCTGATAAGGATACGAGGCTCTCCAATGTCAACTTTAGAGCGTATAACGCCATCACTGGCGTCGGTGGCGCGGTGTTTGGTGGCATCTGCATGACCAAGCTCATTGGAGTCTGCGTGCTCGCATTCACGAAGTCCAAGATATTTGAGGTCTATTACTTCAGAATGTGGCTTTCTCTGGTGGTCATTGGCTCACTACACGCTCTAATGTTCTTACCGGTGTTATTGTCAATTGTGGGTGGTAAACACTATGTCTTCTCTGAGTCGAGCACGGGGATCGCCGACGACTTGGCCAATAGACTCACACAGTGATTGTATAATGTTGTATATGTATAATGAGTGAATGTTTCCATCAGTTTCATAAGGATTAACAGCTGCTTTGGTATATAAAGTGATGGCCACGGCCTGCGCGTTAGGGAATGGTGCATACACGAAAAATGTTTGGGTGTTTCAAGACACATTGAAATATGCAGCGTTTAAAATTCATATATCTCAATAGGAAATAGTTTTATTGATTTAATACTTGGATTTAATGCTTAAAAACGTGGAATCAAATGTATGAGCTTATTCAAACACTGCTTAAACTGACTTTTTGGGTATCGTCAAATTTTCAAAATTTTTCTTAGAAAGTGAACTTTATAAACGTACAAATAAAGGTGCTTTTTCTGAAGTGCACTAAAGCGGCTGCATGACGTTAATAATATTATATTCTTCCAATTATTATTGAATATCGAATAACAACTTTTTAAATCCTCATGGCCTCCTAATTTGAGTAAAAAGGGATACAACTCAGTTGTCTCTACTTTGTTTACTAAAAAAAAAAACAAACAAACAGAGCGTCTATATAATATTTTTTCTCTTGATTGTATCACTTTCTGCATAGTTATGTATCCATATGCATATAGAAATTAAGTGCCCTGCATATACGACCATTAAGTTAATGCGAGTGAAAGACAATCCATGCATTAAGCCACTGATTTCTTTTATAAAAAGAGCTCAATATGGATCCATCTTCCTTATTCTTGATATTTATTGGTTTTGACGGGTTACCAAAAAGCCTTGATCCAATTTATGATTCGTCTCAATAATCCATCACGTTGTTGTTCCTCTGCTGTTGTTATCTTTACAATTTGACTAGTGACGTTTTCTTCAGTCATTGATTGAGGCTTCAAAGCACCTCCAGCATCAGTAGAGTTGTCCTCAACTTTTGGTATGGATGTATAATGTTTTAGATCTTTGAAATCCTTGATGTATATCCACTCCACCAATTTTCTTGTTTGCAAAGAAGTTAACGCTGTTTCAGGGATACCAACAAGTGTGATATGAGTGATTTTCTCAGTGAACGATAAGTCCATTTCTTTATAGTCCTTTGGATCACATGGAACATCATCTATGTTCTCAAATGTAAACCGTACATTGCCTGTAGCTGAATTTTTTATTATTGTAATACCAGAGATCAACGGCATACGACCAGAGTATCGAATCACAAGCTCTTCGACACTCAATGTCATATCTTTAAGTTTTGGAATCTTGAAGCAGTCTTCCAAAGGTGATATGAATGTAACTGTGAGTTCTTCCAAATTTCCCAAATCCATAGATTGTATACTTCCATGGGAGAATATATCCATTTTTTTGGAATGTTTCCATATACCTCTCACATTTATATCATAAAGTGCTTGGAACCCCTTGAGAACTACCATGGATTCTATTTGGCCCCGTTTAAGCCCACTCACATACAGATGAAAGCATTTAAAAGCTCCATTTTTAAACTGCTCAAACCAATGATTGATATCTTCAAAAGCACCGATACTTCTATCTCCTAGAAATTCCACCAATGTAATACGATACCGGAACTCCGGTCTCATAAAGTCATACTCATCAATCCCCACTGTTCTTATAGGTAACCCACTAAAGAACAACGAGTTGTATTGATACTCTGGAGAATCCACAACGTTAATGCAATACGCACATAGCGATGGATAGAGAAATAAAAGGTCTCTGACCTGTTTGGAGTCCAAATGTCGGAACACACAGAGAAGCAATTCCAATGGTAGTAGTTCTATGAGTGAGGTCATTGAGCAGTGTGTGATGGTTTGGGGAGAGTGAGAGTGTGAAAATGAGATAGGTGAAATGAGATAGGTGAATTGAGAAATGAGAAATGAAAGAGTGAGAGACTAAGAGAGTATTAACTTGAATTGGCTATAGAGGGCCTTCTGCTTAAGGAAAGCAAATAGTGCCTGCTTAATGGATTGGATTGTTCAGAACATACAACGTTATCATATGGTAATAGTAAATGAGAAAAAAAAAAGGAATACAATACAGAGTACTCAATTCATATATACATATTCAAAAAAGAAAATATCACTATAGTACCGGTACCAATGCCCTACACCACAAGCACGTGACTAAACGCTCACTCGACGCCGCTCAGGCATTTGCTATTGTGCTGCTCCTACCGCCGGAGTTTCCTGCGGCTTTATCCGAAGGAGGCTAGATAAGGAAACTGCATGCTATATGATATAGATATATGCGTCTCTATACTCCCATATACGGTGGATATCGGAGTTAATTAGATAGCAATTTTTTATTCATTGCATTAATTTAAATGGAAAACAATAATAGCAATCAATTCTTAATATTGTGTACCGATCATTTTGGTTACTGTGATATGACCTACGAGGCTTTCTTCTATAGATTGCGATCATATATACATATTTATATATATGTTTGCGCGCGCGGCGCAATATATAATTGAGTTGCTTTGTAATTGCACTAATTGCTTGCACTTTGTTTTGCACATTTGTAGTTGAATTTGGGATTAATTAATCACATAGAATTTGGGTACAATTGGGTATCAATTGAAGAGACCTGACAATTAAATCCAAAGATCCATCGGTTATAAATAAGGCCTCGGCCCTTTATCCCACACACCCCCCTAGCGCGCGGGGAGTTACCGAATCGCCGGTCCCACTTTCCCCATCCGGTGGGGCCACTGCCCACAGGATTCCCCGCTGTTTACCGCTGGCCGCCCCTCTAAGGCCCCACCCCCCCACCATGGGCTATCGTAGCCCCAGAACATTCACGATGACAAAACTCCAACGTATGATTCGCCATTACCAACCCCGCGTATAAATATATAAATACCCACCCACTCGCATCTCTCGTGCGTTTATAACAAATTCTTTACTTATCTTGAATTCATTTATTTATTCATTCAATCAAACCATCATAAGAATGTCCGACAAGCCAAAAGTTACCACATCACAGGGATACCCACTGCCTAACCCATTTGAGACCCAGCGTGTGGGCCAGCATGGCCCATTGCTGTTACAAGACTTCAACTTGATCGATTCCCTTGCACACTTTGACCGTGAAAGAATTCCAGAGAGAGTTGTTCATGCCAAGGGTTCTGGTGCCTTTGGCTACTTTGAAGTGACGGATGACATCTCGGATGTGTGTGGCTCGGCATTTCTGGACACTGTGGGCAAGAAGACCAAGGCACTTGTGAGATTTTCCACTGTGGGCGGCGAGCAGGGCTCTGCGGATGCTGCCAGAGACCCAAGAGGGTTTGCCATCAAGCTGTACACGGAGGAGGGCAACCTCGACTGGGTGTACAACAACACGCCGATCTTCTTCCTCAGAGACCCGATCAAGTTCCCGCACTTTATCCACACGCAGAAGAGAAACCCACAGACACACCTCAAGGATGCCAACATGTTTTGGGACTACCTCACGCAGAACCAGGAGGCGGTGCACCAGTTTATGATTTTGTTTTCGGATCGCGGCACGCCCCAGGACTACAGACACATGAATGGCTACTCGGGCCACTCGTACAAGTGGTCGAACAAGCGCGGCGAGTGGTTCTACGTGCAGGTGCACCTCCTCTGCGACCAGGGCATCAAGAACCTCACCGTGGAGGAGGCCATCAAGAAGTCGGGCGAGAACCCGGACCACGCGCAGGAGGATTTGTTCAACGCGATCGCCAAGGGCGAGGCGCCATCGTGGACGGCGTACCTCCAGATCATGACGGAGGAGCAGGCCAAGCAGCTGCCGTTCTCGGTGTTTGACCTCACCAAGGTGTGGCCGCACAGCGACTTCCCGTTGCGCCGCTTTGGTAAGCTTGTGCTCAACGAGAACCCGCAGAACTACTTTGCCGAGATTGAGCAGGCTGCGTTCTCCCCATCGCACACGGTGCCATACCAAGAGGCCTCTGCAGACCCTGTGCTTCAGTCGAGACTCTTTTCGTACCCAGATACACACCGTCACAGACTCGGCGTGAACTATGCGCAGATCCCGGTGAACTGCCCATACGCAAAGACATTCAACCCGATCTTGAGAGATGGTGCAATGTGTGTTAATGGCAACTATGGCGCTGCACCAAACTACATCTCCACACTCGAGAACCCTGTCGAATACACAGAGCAGACCAACTTCAACTATCAGCAGAACCAGGAGCAGTGGTCTGGCCCAGCACAGCCATTCCACTGGGCTGTTCAGGGTGACATTGACTATCAGCAGGCGAGACATTTGTATCAAAAGGTGTTGGCCAAGCAGCCCGGTCAACAGAAGAACCTCGCTCATAACATTGCTATTCACGTGTCTGGCGCTGTACCAGTGATTCAGGACCGTGTATTTGCCCTGTTTGCTAAAGTGGACCAGCAGCTGAGTGATGATATTAAGAAGGAGGTGTTGGAGTTGAGTCCAAGAGGGAAATGTCCATTCCAGAAGCTTTAATTGATTTCTTGGGTTTATAATTGCAGCTATTTATATATATATATATACATATATTATATGTACATAAAATTGTAGTCTTAAAAATTGATACATCCATTGCTCTCTCTATATATAACTAAAAAGAATTGCCAGTACGTGTGATGTAGTTTGAAATTGGATCAACCTCTGAAGAATAATCTGATAGATTTCTAACCTCTTCATTAGAGATAATCTCTCGAAGTCTGATATCTTCATTGTACCAAGTCTTGATAAGATACACCAATTCTTGCTTATAATGCAATGCATTCACATCATTAGGATTGGTATCAACAAGCTCTTTCAAGATATAGTACAGCTTATCAAATGAAATACCAGCTTCCAAAAACATCTTAACAATACCACCAATTTGAACCAATTCGTTTTCTTCATCCAATTCATAGATAATTGAAGTAACAATAGGTAACAGTTCAGAAGCTGGAAACACAAATTCAGAAGTTGACAACTTCTTACCAACTTTAACAAGAACAGTTCCCAACAATGCAATAAACTTTTCAGCATTCGTACCATTAGCAATAACAGATCCATCAGTTAAAAGAGAATCCCCATAGATGGTATCTTTAACTCCTTGGATCAACTGGTCCCATCTAGATAAAATCTCTTCGGAGTTGCGGAAATCAGAAACTTTATAGATGTTCAAACAGATCTCACTATACGACAATGGGTTAACAAAATCGTTGTACAACTCACTCACCGTTAGAATCTTGCCATTCAACTGCTCCATCAGTTCATATCTCTTGTCCTCTGGAAGTTGCTTATCATTCGAAATGGTAACCAACAGATCGTACTGAATGTTAGAAGCCTCAAACACCTCTTCAATCATCGTAGAGAGCTGTATCACTTGTTGTCTTTCATTAGGGTGTGTGGTACAATTGCAGAACCCAATGGCTCTAGACAGGTACTCATTTCTTTGAGATAGTGTGATCTCAAAGTCACTTAGTGCCAGCGTATAAGAAATCAATGCTGCTTGGTAATGGTTGTCCTTCTTGGACTGATAAATCCACAACATGTCCGAGATCTCCAACGAACCAGTAGACTTCTCTTCCAAATAGTTCAACACGTATGGAGTGTCAATCTCCAATAGTCTTTCGCTCACCTCTTGACCAATAAACCAGTCATACAACTCGTAGTGGAATAACTTGTCTTCGAACTTGAATGCAGTTTCGTAACTTAAATTACGCAGTTGAACAAAATCAGTCACTGGACTCAAAGAGGTATCAAACAACCTAGCATTTTCATCAGAGTCTTGGTTAACATTAGACTCAAGTGCCAACTTATCAACTTGCACAAGCAACTGGAATACCAACTCAAAGATATCCTTGCGCTTTTCGTAGTACTTCTTGCGTTCGTCGTTAGGCAACTTCCCATCAGCAGCATACTGTGTAGCCAAGTTACCTTGGTCAATACCGCCAGAGATGTTCAATGCAAACTTGATAGCACGTGGGAAGTCGTTCAACCCAACCATTATATCAATAGATTCCTTTAGCTTCTCCAAACTGATCTCATTGTTGATAGCCTCGAACAACTCAATGGCACGACTCAAGTGATAGTTCAACCCATCGTAATCCTTAAACCCAATTTCTTTGGCCTTTCTCAAGTGTTCAATTGCACGGAAGCCGACAACGTCATTTGCAGAGCAGAAGGTGCCACAACGTTCTTGCAAACCCTTGGCAATGTACTCAATGGACTCACCACGAGACATACTTCTGTTGATAATAGAAGACAAAATTTCCTTGATCAAGTTCTTTGTGCTGTCATTTGGTGCAAAGATCTCCTTGAAAGTCAGTTTGGCCAAGGACTGCTGGACATCCAAGGACAAGTACTTGAACACGTCCTTGAGGCGGTCACCATCGGCCTCGTCAGTGCCCTCCTTGATCAACACAGCAAGGAAAGAGAGAGACTCCTTGATGGAAATGACCAGTCTAATCACAGCGTTAATGGCCAAGTTCTCAGCCTGGTTACAGAACTCCTCAGATTTGTCAAAGTTTCTGTTGTTGAAGCTTGGTGGAACGAAGCAGGCAATGGTGTTACCATAAGTCTGGAAAAATTCGTTCAATACAGAAATAGACGACAAGAAGAACTCCAAGTTGTTTTGTTCAATGTTCACAGCTTCGATGAACTCGTTCTCAAAGATAGAACTCTTCACAATGGTTTGGTCCTTGTTATACTTGATATCTTTTGAGATCTTGAACACTTTGTCATCCCAAATACCACGGAACAATCTCCCGAGCAATGTCACAATACCGTAGAATCTCGGACTGAGAATGACATTGTTGAAACTGAACATAGCATCAGGCTTGGTGTTTAGTACAGAGGAGACCAATGACGAAGCGGAAGTCAAAGTGGTCCTATACTTTGGTTTGAAGTCGACAACGTTTGGAATACCCAGTGTGAAGAAACTGAAGGCGTTCGATCTGATGGTCTTTGGCAAGCTGAACTTACAAGTCACGTACAACGCAGTGGAGGCAGACTCAAGCAAACCGTACTTTGACACAAATGGAGTCAAATCGTCTGTCAAGGATTCAAACACCTGGTCTGGAGTTCTGTAACGGTATACCACAAGACTTGTGTTAGTCAACACAGCAACTTCGAAGCTGCCATTGGTATACTGTGTAGCAAATTCGTTGGCGTAGCCTCTTGGGCGGTCCGTTGCGTTGAATGATGGAGATAACTGAACGATCTGATGGATCTTACCTTGAATCTCCAAAAACGTAGCGTTCTCAGCATACTTATTGTGGTATTTCAACACACCATACTCTGGAACAGACACAAATAGCTTATGTTCGGTCTGACCCTCTTTCTTTACAACGTCGAAGAAGATACCAGGTGATAATATCGTACTAGCACTCTGTGTCTCGTGTAACACACCAGACTTCTTTTGGTACATCAGCATTGTTGGCAACTCCTTTTGGCCCTGTGCAGTAGAGGAGAACATAGAAGGTGGCTTCAATGCTTCTTGCTCTTTGAATTTTGTCTGTTCTGCGATGATGTCTTGCTCTGTCATCTTTGAAGGTGGGAACTTGATGCTCTCAGTTCTCAATGTGGAAACAGAGTTACTGGAGAACCAACCGTTCATGTAGACACGACATCCACCGAGCGTGATAGCCACCAAAAACAGATCGTCGTTTTCATTTCTTGTGACTACGTTGATGCCGACAATCTTGAGGTACTTGCCACTGAGTAATGGCGATGACTTGGCAGATGACGTTCTTGTGAAGTTGGAAATGTGCGATGGCTTGATGATAGCCGGGTCAGAGATGGACCCATTTTCATGGATCTTGTAAGCTCTGATGTTCGAGGTATTGGATAGAGTGTAAATGATGCCTCTTGAGCTGTCAATCTTCAGCTGCACAATGGCCTCTTTGCTGTCTTCTGTGGTCATGTAGTTTGTAAACGAGTTGATAAGCGATGCTCCTGGAATCAAACTCGACACTGTGGTTCTTGTGAGGCAACGCTTGTTGCACTTTTTGTTGAACCAGTCGGCAGAGTTGGAGTACTGAAGCTCCCAGATATGTAACCCATCGCCTGCACCGGTGAAGAAGACCTGTCCTGTCTTTTCATAAACGACAAACTGATCCACTCCGAGTCCCTGCGTCGGCACAGACATGTGTGTGTTGTATAAGTCCAGCGTGTTCTTGGAGAATGCCAATGCAAGGATGTAGATATCAGACGGAGTGGAGATCAGCAGCAAGTAGTTGATAGCATCTGTGAATGTGTTTGGCTTTGGCTTGACAAGTTCAACTTTTAGGATGGCCTGCTTTATGTCTTCGAAGCTTTGGAACTCCGAAGTTCTGGAGAGGTTCCAAAGGATGAGCTTGTTGTCAATGATCACCCATGCTCTGTTGATCTCCGGGAAGATACCCATCGATCCGACGGTCTCTACCTTGTTGTACTGTGCCAGAATCTCATCTGGGATATTGATCAACTCCTGTTTAACGAATGGCGTGAAAGCGCCCAATCCATCCACCTCAGTGCTGTAGTTGTACTCAACAGCCTTCCCATGGAAAGAAGGATCTTCCAGCACAGGGGATGTTTTATCACGGAGCAATGATGCATCGACGAATTGACTAGCGAGTTGCAATGGTTGATTGGTGTCCACTGTGGAGGGCACTGTTAGATAGTCGTTCCCATTCCCGGCAAAAGCAGTGGCAGTTGCCGCCTGGGGCACTAAGGCAGAGCTTGTACCTGCGTCGAAGATCTTTCCTCTGTATGGGGTGGAGAGTTTCGACACTGTTGTTGTTAGTATCTATTAAGCTATAATATTGTGTTGTGTTTTGTTTGCTGAGCTTCAGAACGGCGGTTGGGATCCCACCCACACAGGGCGGTTAGCCCCCCAAAAGTGCGGATTAGCATAGAAACAGGCACAAGGACCACAATACAGTAAAAACTCACTTTCCAAAGGCGTAACGTATCAGCCAATTGGGCTTTGTTTTTGCTTTTGCTTTACCCACGGTGGTTCTTTTGTTCTTTGTTTACTTTTGGAAAAGACGCTTCGAAGGCCTCGAATTTTTTTTGGCTCAGACTCACCGGGTAACCCTCGTATATATATTTTTATATGCATAGCTTATGAAATGCAGCGCATATCCGAGGGCGGACACTCTCTTTGTGTCACTCTTATTGTAGGTTGATTACTGTTTAAAAGAAGAGATAAAAAGGAAGCAAAAAGAAGAGCTATATATAAATATTCGATGTCGAGATTGATTTGTATTGTACCAAGAAATCAATTGGGCACCACTTCATATATATGATCAACAACAACAACAACAACAATACCAGAGAATGACAGCCTTAACTCGAGAAGCCTTAAGACAGCTCCAAAGACAGTACAGATCTTCAGTTGAACAAGAGATTCGTCCCACGCTTTCAGAGGTCCGTATTGATTGTTTGTTGGTACATGATGACGACTTTGTAGTCGATGTTGAGGAGTGTGGTACTTTGGAGAAATCACATGATGAAGAGCTCCCAGATCACTCAAGATCAGATGATAGCGCCAGAGTGAATAACAGCTCTGTACACAACACTTTACACGTGAACACGGATATGGCCCACGATATGGAGCCAGAAGTGGACACGGAACATGAGAGCCTTGGCCTCTCTCGGATATTCGACCCTGTTAACAAGTCGTTGTTGCTATTGAGCACTGCTAAGCCGAAGACGCATACTCATACATCACCACTCAAAGAAATGGACAAGTCTCGTTTGGACAACGTTGAGAATCTGAGTTATTCACATTCTCGAGAAAGGAAGTTGGCACCAGTGCAGAAGTCCCGGATTCCCAGACCACAACACTTCAGCATCCCAGGGACGCTCAAAGTGTCCAAGTCCAAGGTTGACTTACGGTTCCCTAAGTTGAGTTTCTAATGTGCAACGTATCTATTTTTTTTTTACTGAATGGTAACAAAACAAAAACCTTTATTTTACCCTTTGAGGCCATGTAGAGGCCCAATGATATATGACAATGCTGGACTGGTGTATAAAAAAAAAGGAGAACCAGTCCAATGAGACAAACCGTTGTAGTATAATAGATAAAAAGAGACATGACACCAAGTGCACCAATGACAAAAAACAATAGGAAAAAAACACAACAACACACACACACACATTCACACATTCACACATACACACGATAAACCTTTGTAAAACAACACCTCCGTTAAACCGTTAAGAGATTGCCCGACTTCCAGACAATGCAAATTAAAAGAAAGAAAAACCACCCATAAAAACACGAACCCACGTATCAGATCAGCCCCACACAGACATATCGGAGCCCCAGATGTTCAGCCATCCACGTGAGACGTTGCCAGTGGAGGCGATTTCAAACCCATCAGTGAAACCTTCGTCCGACTTGAAGGCTGTAACAGCATTGTTGTCCATGCCGTAAGGCACAGTTGGCAGTTTGTTCTGCATTTCGTACTCGGAAGAGTAGGAAGAGGTAGAACCAGCGCCCGACGAGATCGAGGACGACAAGTTCAAAGAGAAACCATCGACTTTGCTACCGTTGGACATAGTGCTATAGATGGACCCGCCGATACCTTCGATAAAACTATCTGGCGAGTGGGCCAACACAGAGTTGGATCCATAAGGCATCTGCTGGTGGTGGGCCTTGACGTACTGCTGCTGCTGCTGCTGCTGCTGCTGCTGGTACTGTGCGTACTGGTGGTGGTACTGTGGGTAGTGCTGAGTCTGCTGAGTCTGCTGAGTCTGGTACTTCTGGTAGCGGCCCTGGTTGCCATGATGCTGATACTGAGCACGCTGACCGTAAGACTTCTGAGTGGTGTACTGCTGATGATTCTGCTGCTGCTTTCTTTGGCGGTGCTCGAACAGGACCCTGTCGATTTCTCCTAGGTGTTAGTACTTGCAAGCCCAATGAAACAGCAGCATGCTGTGTTTACTCACCGTCCAACTGCGCAGCAAAGGGAGTGGCAGCCATCTCGCGCTGGGCACTCTGAGCAGGGGCCATGACTGGAGATATATGCGAAAAGAGAGCGGGGATAACAAAAAAAGGGGCCAAAAAAAAAGGCACAAGAGACCCTTTAATTTCTATAAAGAAGTTGCAAGCTGGGTAGATTGCCTTACAATTTGTTGCCCGCCCTTTTGGATCCTTCGAGACAACACCAGCTCGGCCCCGCGAAATTAGTTTTTTTTTTTGGCCTTTCTCGGTGGAATACCGGGGCAACCAGGACACAAAATGTAAACAGAGTCGCGTGAGTCGCCAGCTCTAAAACTATACTTTCTTTAAGAAGACGACGTTTCCATGTCTTGGCTTATAAGCAAAGAAGCATCGTTAATGCTTTGTTTTTATTATATTCCACAGTAGTGGCCCGGGGGTATTGGGAACTATGAATTGGTAGGTATCGGGGTCATGTTACCACCAGGCAGACCCTAAGCCAATCCGCTTCTTAGGAACTCCATAGCGTTGTAGAGAGCAAGTGTTGTACCATCTAGTGGTGTTCCTGCATACTTCATGGCTCCAAAGGAGCACCTTTGCTTATAGCCTTAACATGAACAACTTTTCCATAGAGCAACCGGCCTATCAGACAAGCGATGACAGGGGACAGAAATAATAATACAATTGCAACAATAATCACCATCCCTCTAGTCCATGGCGTTTGCCAGACCAGCAAAAGAATCTCTCCAATGACCTTGTCGATGACACTTGTAATTTGTAATTAGTACATGAGCTTGAGGCTTGGCAGGTACTGTGCAAGTGATACATACCTTGGCTCAAGCGTTGCAGAATAAGACGTCTCCATGTTGATATATGGCCACGTTGAGTTACAATCTCGAATGCAGAGCAATTAATATTGCAGCAGTACTAATACATATATATATAATATATGTATATGCCAGGATCAGCAGTTTTACTAAAGAAATTGACACGTTAAACCGATATATGTATAAAGCATTAGATACAAGCATGCTTGCAGACCTAGGAACTCTATGAGCCTGCCCCCCCTCCCCCTATACGTACCAAGCCTGCAGTCATTCTACAGTACTGCACTATAGAGTGATGCCAGACTCAGCCACTAAGAAGAAGCCCCAATTCGTTGTCGTGTGAGTTGGGTGTCATTGCAAGCCATCCGCAGAAGTGAACTCTTTGTTTTGGGTTTTTGCCCTGCGCTATGCACCATGCACATGGGTTGCTATGACAACCTTATAAAAAGGGCCAAAAAAAAAGACTAAGTACGGGGAGGGGGAAGTTCGCGAATTCGCGGCTAGGTCATCTCCTTGGGTTGAATTGCAATCTATTATGGCTGGTTATGGTAGACTCCTTTCAAATCCAATGGGCTTCAGCGCCTCTTATTCTTCTGCTTGACCTCCTCATCCTTTGTAGGGTGTAGTCTGATGATATTTTGCGTCTGCTGTGTGTTGAACTGATGGCCTTTGCTCCAGTCGTAGGACACAGCCACCGCGTAGATGGACCCATTTCTGTTGAAGGCAGCCGCACTGATTGGTGCACCGAGAGTCGGGAAGCCCTTAAGTCTGTGCTTGGAGTCCTTGTCCCAGAAGTGGAAACACCCATCCGATCCTGCAGTGGCGAATGTGCCATACACCGGGTGTGCGCAAATGGAGTTGAGTGTATAGATGTGGTTCTCTGTACGGCCTGCCTTTGTTTCAGTACGACGATGACATTTGAAAGTGAATCCATAGTTCGACTGCTCCGTCTCGTCAATGTATTGGAATGCACATCTTCCCTCAATGGAGCCTAGTGCATAGCCATTGCTCGATGGATAGCATGCGATCGTTCTCGTCTGCCATTTCAAAGGGGACATCGTTTGCTTCGAGATTTGTTGTGGGTTGTTCAGGTCGATGATACACACGTGTCTCTCCGCTGTTCCAACGACCAGCAGTTTCTGTGACGAGTCCATCGCATACACTCTCTCGGGTAATTGTATTGTGGCGATCGGGTTGGGAGTTCTTGTATCCCAATATCTCAAAGTCTTATCCCATGACCCGGACACAACAACGGGCGTGTTGGCAGGACCACACTCCACGAAACGTACAGCTCTCACTGGAGCGTCATGTGCACCAATCTGTTGTGTCTGTCCACTCTGAATGTCATAAAGCTTCACTTGCTTATCACAACCACCACTTATCACTTTGGTACCGTCACTGGTCCATCTTGTCGTTAAGACAGGAGCATCATGTTCATACAGCGCACGTCCTTCGGTCGACCCATTGGCCGACACCTCATAAATACGCACTTTCTTATCCCATGAGGCAACAGAGAACAACTCAGCCTGTGGAGAAAACGCCATATCGCTGATGGAGTCCTCCGGCGCATTTTGTACGATGATATCTTGCGCCAGATCGGCTTCGGTGCCCTGTGTAGCATTGGCGGTGCTGCCCTGCGGCTTCCCGAAGAAGGACATCTTGAATATTCGGCTTTCGGTTTTTGTTGGTTGATTACATATGTTGTTTTGTTTACTTTTACTTTGCGATGGAAATTTTTGGCCTGGGTTTCAGCGAGCTCCCGCTGTACGTTAATAAAAAAAAAAAAACACATCACACCCGGACATTTTGAGATACCAGCCCAAGTGCAGCTCGTCCTCTATGCGGTGCAATTGTAGGCTGTCATTAAAGCTACACAAATAAAGGGGATACAAAATGACGAGCCAAAGATGGGACGGCATTCCCGTCATCACGCCAGACACAATTGATATACACAGCACACGTACGGCTTCACTACGACAAAAGACCTATAGACATCTCAGTTCTATCGAATGGGCACATGAATACACCAGGGACAGAGAATCCAAGCGCATGGACTCTTCAGAACCCCAATGGAGTATCAGGAGGCGTCGCATAGCACAATGGAGTGTGTTAATGGGCACCGGCATCTTGATCGGCGTACTCACAAGCTGCTTGGATTATGGATACGAGCTTTTGACTGATTGGAAAGACGGTACGTGTCATGATGGGTTTTACTATACGAAAGCTCGGTGTTGTGTCTCTGAGACCGCACATTGTGACAACTGGAAGTCTTGGAACGACTCCATCAGTAATGGGCTCGGTGGGTTCCTGTATAAGTACTTTGTATTTATTGTTTCGTCCCTGGTTTTGGCCACGGCATCAGCATACATCGTTAGAGACTCACAGTTTGTGAAGACATCGGGAATCTCAGAGGTGAAGACGATCATCAGCGGAGCTGTGCTCGATGGGTTTCTGTCAGACAGGACACTGCTTAAGAAGCTCTTTGGCTTACTGCTCGCGGTCAGTGCTAACCTGTGGATTGGGAAGGAAGGACCATTGGTACACATTGCATGTTGCTGTGCTGAGCTGCTTATTCATCTATTCCCACAATTAGACCAGAACGAGGCCAAGAGGCGTGAGTTACTATTAGCAGCCACCGCTGCCGGTATCTCTGTTGCTTTCAACGCCCCCATTTCGGGCGTTATCTTCACATTGGAACAACTCACCTCTTACTTCCATCCGAGTGATAAGATGTGGACCTCGTTCTTCTGTGCTATGACAGGCACTGTCGTATTGAACACTTTCAAGGAGGGCGTCGATATCTTTGTGGATATGAAGAACCATTGGCTGGGCATTGAAATGCCCTGTTTTATCCTATTGGGTGTTATGGGTGGTCTGTATGGTGCACTGTTTAGTAAGCTAAACATGCGCTTTGCACAGCTGAGAAGGGACTTTATCACTTCCAATGGTGTCAAGTATGAAGTTTTGGAAATTATTGCCCTTGCAGGAGTCACCACAGTTGTCTGCTATCCTCTGGTGTTCCCACGAATGCCCGTAACCTCATTGATCCGTCGTATGTATCAGGATTGTGAATCTATCGACGAGTCTGTACTTGGTGGTCTGTGTTCTGCTTCCAGTGGATACGCCATCTCTTTACTTATCACCAGTGGTGTCATCACTACTATTCTCACAGCATACACTTTTGGTACGATAATCCCAGCTGGTGTTTTAATGCCCTCTTTGGCTATTGGTGCCGTATTTGGTCGTGTCTTGGGTATTACCATAGAGAACATCCAGTCTATTACACCGATGTTATCCCAACAATGCCAGGACTCACCAGAGCTGTGTATTTCACCTGGTGCATATGCCGTGGTTGGATCAGCTGCTTTTCTGGCAGGTACTACCAAGATGACGGTATGGGTAGTTGTCACTGTGTTTGAACTCACTGGTGCATTGTCATATGTGCTTCCTATTATGATTACTGTTATTGTCGCATGCTGGACGAATGAAAAATACCAGCGGTTGAACTGTTATGACCAATGGATCAAGTTCTTTGGATATCCATATTTGATGGAGTTGAATCGTCCACTTCCATTGACAAGGGCACAGGAGATCTATAAATCAATGGATCAACTTGAGGTTATATATTTGGAGGACCATATGACTGTTGAGGAGCTCGATCAATTATCAGATTTACCATATCAAGGATTACCCATCCTCAAGAGCAGACAAGAACCGTATGTCTTTGGGTGGTTGAGTATTGCAGATCTACAATCAGAATTTGTTCGAATCCATGCATCAGAGCACTATGATGCACAGAGTACGGTTTCTTTCAAGCCATTAGAAGACAGAGACTCATATGACATATCCAGACTCATCGAACATGATCATATTGTTTTAAACCCTGAGTTACCCCTTCCATCCCTAGTGGAGATCTTCTTCAAGATGAAACCTCGGCTTGTGCTGTTCTGTAAAGATGGGTTCTTCAAAGGACTGATGACGCTGCAGGACATAACATCTGTGGTGGAGACATCATAGTGAAGAAGTTGCAATTATATATTTGGCAGATTTATTGCAGGTTGTTCAAAGAACGAATATTAGAACCATGGACCGGCACGCAGCTCGACATTACCTGGGTCTCTTATATATATATATATATATATATATATAGAAATTAAGAGACCACTACTACACATATTTGAAATAGAACAGAAACACTCAACTGAGCCGTGTAATAACAAAACACTGCGCTCAAATCCAATATTTAAAAAATTGGGTCGAGATAATTATATGAAAGTATGGTAACGCCCGGATAAATACCTATAAAGAATATTGCATATGCGCACGTACGCGGTTGATCTTTCCGCGCGCAGTGTGCGCCTCTCTGGGTGTTGTTTCGGCGACAGGCCCTGGCAGCTATTGTTCGAGTTTTTTTTTGGCCCACGTTGGGGTTGATGTATGTGTTTTATGAGTCTTGAGTCTCGGGAAGGGGGAAAGGGGGAGAGAGAGAGACTAAGAGTTATAGGGAAAGGGGAGGTATAATCTGTGTAGAGGATTTGTATATCAGATATTAATAGCAAAGAAAAGATTCCCCCCATATATACCAATTATTGAATTCCCCACTGAACGCACCCAATATATGTAGCACTGCGCGTGGCCTGACCGTTCGGCGTCAGTTAATTACCCGGCCTGTCTCGGCTGATTGTAAATTTGTGCATCTGCCGCACCGCCTGCGAAGCGCGCCGGCACTGGAGGGTAATAATTTATTCCCCTTTGTGCTGGACAGTGAGACAAGGGAGAGGAGGACCATGCTGATTGGCTGAAGCCTGAGGGTCCTGTGGGCCTATCTTTTGGGACCTTTGCCGGTTTCGGGGCTCCATTGTGTATGGGCCTTATATATATATAAATAAATCCCAATTGTTTCCCCGTACGGGCCCAGATATAGGAACGATGTCCTGCCTAACGGCTCATCATCTGAGATTAGATTTTTTTTTTTTGGCATCGATGTATATAGTATGCGCTTCATGTATAATCCATTGGGTGTCAACTGTGGATTTTAATCTTTAACTCTAGGATCATATATATATATATACATTGGAGGTCGAAGGAACAAAATTGTTCATTGTTCGTGGACATGGGCAGCTGGGGGGACCTCCCCCCGTGTCCAAGATTCGAAGCCACCTGCAAATGGGCTTCGGCCGCATCAACAGAGCATGGCGCTGGGGAAACCATAAACCATATATATATATATATATATATATATGATATTTTTTAATTCTTAATATAATTTTCTTAAGCACTCAAGGGCTCTAACTTATTGGTCTATTGCTTCTAACCATTTGGTGTTATCTATATAACAGTGCCCTATGGAGAGTACAATCAAAGCAAGCAACCCCTAAAATTAACCACTTCCCAGTCAAAGATAACAAAAAATTACCCGAGTCCCGAGCACTCCCCCCTCAAGTCCTTAATCCCCGCCCGCACTCATCGGCCTGCCTATAGTCCCTACTACCCTCCCTCTTACTGTTCACTATTCCTTGCCCAAGACCCAGTAGATAAAGATGTATAAGCACAACTCTATAAAATGTACAAATCTATTCCTCCACCCCCTAATCCTTACCACACACTCCTTGCGAATTGAAAAAGGGGTCCTGTGCGTGCGTGTACCGCCCAGCTCTTAGTTCTTCCTCTTTTTTTTTTTTTTTTTCCTTTTCCCTTTGTCAGGCTGGGCAATGGCATGTCAAAAAAGAAACGGGCCGGCAGTGGACTGTGGCAGGTGGCAGGTTGGTTGGCAGGTGGAGGGTGAGAAAAAAGGTGAAAGGCCGAAAGGCGGGAAGGTTGTGGGCATCTCGAGATTATATGGTGGTTGGTTTATTAGCAAAGAGGGGGAAGGGTAGGGGATAGACCATAACTATTTGAATCACCTATTACTCTGAAATGTGTTTAATTCAGTACTCTTTTTTTTATCCAAGTATTCGAAAAAAAAAAAAGTCGTCCCATTTACATTTAGTATCAAACCCTTTTCCCTCTCCCTCTCCCTTTCCCCCCGCGGCCGGCCACCCGTCAAAGTTGAATCCGTGCGCGCGCGTTCACTCACGCCCTTTTAGAACTGCGAATTATGATCAAAAGCAGTGAGCACCACATTTTTGTTACCACCACCACAGTTCTTTGATTCTTTTAATCTCCACCGGCTTAAAAAAAACACACACACACACAGACACATAAAGTGGGGCCGCACTTCTGCACAGAGCTTAGCATCAGGGGGCCTACGGCGCAGTTATTACACACGTCCATATATCTTCTCTTTTTTTGTCCTTTCAACGTCATATCAACTACACATATATACATCCCTCGCTTATTCCATTGCTTCTCTGGTTGATACCGAAGATCGCCAAGTGTTAAAGCGAGTTCATCCATCCACATCCACACACACACACATAAGCAAGGAACTCTTTTGGTATCTCGTAGGAGGAGGATTATCACACATCTTGAGCTATCCTTTATATTTTTTTTTTTGCTTCTTCTTGCTTTTCTACTCCCCAGTGTGAACCGCCGTGTGTTTTTGGCTTGTTAATTGGCCCTTTTTTTTTTTGAATTAGCCGCCGGCTCCAATCAATCAATCAATCAATCAATCAACAACATCAACACACCACAGCAGATGAACCACCACCAGCCGCCCACTAAGGGCGCTGCCAACGGTGGACAGCTGCAGATACAAAACAACAACAACAACAACAACAACAATAGCGGTGACAACCGCTTTGTCAACGATCTCAAATCAACAAACTCCAAGCAGCTGCTGAACGCGTACGTCTATGACTTTTTGATAAAGTCATCACTACCACAAACCGCACAGAGCTTCATAAGAGAGGCAGATATCCCCACGGGAGCGCCAGCTTCGAGGGCAGTGAAGAGGCCGCCACAGAAGGAACTCTTACCATTGGCCATTTCACTTGATGCGCCACAGGGATTTTTGTACGAATGGTGGCAGATCTTTTGGGATGTGTTTAACGCTAGAACACATAGAGGAGGCTCAGAAAATGCTCAACAGTACTACCAGATGCAGTTGCTAAGGCAACATAAGGAGCACGCTTTGCACAACTCGACATTCCATGCCGCTCATGCTCAGGCAGCGGCAGCGGCAGCTGCTGGGTTGCAGTCTCAACAGCAGCTCTTCTTACAGCAGCAGTACCAGCAGCAGATGATGATGATGGCCCAACAACAACAACAACAACAACAACAACAGCAGCAGCAGCAGCACCAACAACAACAGGCTACCACTAATCCACAGGTGTCTGTGCCAACGACGACTGCTGCCACGGCACCAGGTCAATCACCACATCCACAGAGTGGAATACCAATGGCGGGGCCACAACAGACACAGCCCACTCCACAGCAACCACATATCAATACAACAACGGCTGTGTCATCGACATCGCATCATGGAGCTCCACCGGTGGGTGCCCCGACTCCACAAAGCCATCCAACGCCTGTGGTGATCCAGGCATCTACAACCAATGGTGCTACGCCTGGTGGTGTTACAGGGAGTACGCAGATAACTCAACAACATATCCAAATGCCCTCTCAGGGACATCAACCTCAGGGTCAGCCAATACAGCAGTTTCCAAGTCAGGCCCAGTTTGCACAGTTTGCTCAGCCTGTTGACGTTATCAGTGCTAATGCTATGGCAAATACATTCCAACAACAGATGGGTGGTCAACCACCACAGCCATCACAGCAGCAGTTGGACGGGACGTTTGCCATGCAAGCGCCTCCTATGCATGCTTCTCAACAAGAGGTACAACAACTCTTCCAACAACAACAGAATCAACTCTTTGCGGCACAGAGGAGAGGAGGTAATATGCCTATGAGTAACATGTCTCCCAATTATGCAAGGGTACAGCAGGCACAAGCTCAGTTCCAGATGAACCAGTTGAGACAACAGCAGTTTGTTCAGATGCAACAGCAGCAACAACAACAACAACTACAACAACAACAACAACAACAGCAGTTTAAGATGGGTATGCCTGGTAACAATGGGCGTATGCCATATGGTCAACAGCAGATGGCACAGCAGCAGCAGCAGCAAGGAAGAGGCGGAAACAGTCCAAACAAGAGACCAAAGCTTGAAGATGGGTCAAATAAGAACTCACCATTGACAGGTTCTCCACAGAATGGCGCTGGCAGTAACCATCCATCTCCTCTGACGACACAGGCAAAGAACGTTGGTACGACGAGTGCTCCTTCTCCATTGGTGAATCAGGCTGATAAGGACTCGTCAAATGGTGGCTCCACTGCTCTCCATGACTATCAGATGCAACTCTTGCTTCTGGAGAGAGAGAACAAGAAGATATTAAACACAGTGAAGAAGGAGGACAAGAAGAACTCAAAGAAGATGCCCCCACCAAAGAGTACAAAGGGCGGTGCTACCCCAACAACTGGCGACTCTCCTGCAGTGAGCACGTCGTCAGCTGCCTCTAATGGTAACACTACCAATGGTGCTGGTGTTCGTAAGAAGTCTATTGCATCTCGGAGGAAGCCAAAGAAAGCCACCGCTGGTGGTGTCAATATCAAGAGTGAACCTCCAACGCCAACAACTCCACTGACACCTAATCCTGCCAATTCCAATGCTAAGAAGAGTACGAATACTAATGTTGCCGGTACGATCCCACCACATAAGTTGACGAAGAATCCTAATGAATCCAATGATACTCCATCACACACGTCACAGTTGACACCACCTACTTCAGAGAATGCCATTAATTCGAATGGAGACGTTATGTTGACGAATCCAGAGACCGAGGCAGAGAACGAACAGTTTGCACAGGATGCTGCGGCCAGTGGTGCGCATGCTATGCATGGTGTTCATTCTATCAGCCAGGATCTGTATGGTGACTTTGCATTGTCTGATTTCTCCAATGACATCCATGGTGATGGGAATTTCAATTTGGAAACGTTCTTGAGTACTGATGGTGGGGATATGGCGTTTGACAGTTATTGGCGTGATAGTGTCGAAGCTACGGAGTGACATCATTATTCCTTATGCTATTGTTATGACTTTATGGAGGGTTTTGTTTGGTTGTTTGTTTTGTTTTGTTTTGTTTCTACGGAATGTGATTCGGTTTTTTTTTTGTTGTTCTCTATTGGATGTTGGTTATAATTATCTTCTCTCTTTTTTTGGACTGGAATTTATACACTATAATAATTATGATAGTCTACCGAATTTGTTTTCCGATTGGGTTCTTTATATATATATATATAATACTGTACAGTTATTTGTCCTTCTTTGTGTTGTTCACTAGAGAGACGACGTCATTAGATCTCCAATAAGCTGCCAGAATCAGGATGTTAATTCCCACCAAGACACCGGAGCTTATTGGAGTAGAAGGGAAGACGTTCCAAGACCATTCATGTGCCAACATGATGGCACCAGCGATAGCAAAGTGGCAGCCACCGGCAAATAGAAGGTAAGGAAGCGTCCAGTAATACCATGCTAAAAATTGATAGTGTAAACTTCTCGAACAGATGATGCCAATGAAGTTCGAAGCAGCAAGCACACCAAAGATGTAACGAGGCCCTTCAATTGAACGGAAGATCACGTTTCTATGGGACAAAGTATTTGAGTTGATTTGGAAAGCATCCTTGATAAACTCGAGGATCGACTTGTCGACGATCTCATGATGAATCCATTTTGTCAATAGAATATGAAGCAAGAGGGAAATCTGAACAAATAATAGGCCTTGGTGGAACTCTTCACTTAAGAAGGTCTTCTCACTTAAGAATCTCCAATTGACAGTCCATTCATACAAGAACTTGCGCTTGAAATCAAAAGCACATGCCAAATAACTTTGCCTAATCTCTGATCCATTGAACAAAAACTCATATCCCAAGGCCAACTGTACCGTTGTCATAACAACAATTGGTTTCCATAGCAACACCAATTTTTCATCCAACAGTAGATAAGTCACGAGAAGAAAACCCGGAAGGTAAAGAAGTGCGTTCATCTTGATGGACACTGCGACGGAGAAGAACAGAGGAGCCACGAGCGATGTCAAATGTGATGAAATAGTTGGGTGGGTCTGTTTGTACTTGCCGGCGCAGACCAACGACAGGACCATCAGCGCCGCGTACCACGTCGTGAAGCAGTCATTGAAGAGCCTGAGGACGTAGATCGAGTGTAGCCTCTTGGAAGCGACAAGAAGGTAAAGCGTCCACGGCGGAGCTTCGACAAGGTAGTAAACCATGAATACAACCGCCTGCGTAAGCACGTAGAGCCACCCAAACACCCACTGGCCGACGTCAATGAAGCGCATGCCCTGCGTGAACCAGTGCATTGCCCTGTAGATCCACACGTGACCCGCAGGGTATACCAATGGGCCTGTGCCGCCGGCGATGCTGGCATAGTTGAGTTCACCCTGCTTGATCAGGGCGATCTGCTCCATGTACGCAGCGTAGTCGATCTCTGTGTATGCAACGTTGGCTGTGATAGTTTTACACGCGATGGATTCCGCCGCGAGAAGCAGTGGGATGACAAACAGGTTGAGCTCGTGATCAAAGATGAGGTGGCGGATTCCCTGGCGAATATCTCCTAAAACGTTCTTCAGTGTGAATTCTGGCAGCTCCTGTGGGATAGACTCCTTAGGATCTTCCTCAGGAGCCTCCTTTTCAGGGATTGATGGCATCTTTTCCTGTTTTTTTTCCTTTAAAAGATCAAGAAGAGTACGCTCTTATCTCACCTTTTTTTGCCTTTGTTTTCCTTTATTTCGAACCCTTTTCTCGTGTTGATGATCTTTCGCGCGCACTCGCGGGGGGAGGGGTTTCTTAACTACTGGCCCATCTCTTTACACCGATGTATTTATATGTTGTTATGTAGTATACAAAATCAGGCCAACACCTTGGCCAGCACTGCGTTCTGCGACACGGAGCCAGGGAACTTGGACTCCAAGAACTTAAGCAACTCCACAGCGTCGGCCTTCACCTTGGCGTTCTCAAACTGCTTGAGACCGTCAATGTTCTCCTCTCTGCCGAGGGATGATTCCTTCTCTAAAACCTCGGTCTCGTGCTGCTTAGCGAACATGTGCGCCATCACGTCAATCACACTTGGCGAATATGACACGATGGACTCGCTGCCACTCTGGTAGAGCTTGGAGAAAAGCTCCAAAATAGCAGTGTTCTCTTCAAAGGCGGTTTCCAAGGGCAAGTGTTGGAACAACGAAGGTAACACGGCATCCAATGGCGTGGCTTCCAAGTGCTTCAATGCCATTCTGGAGACACACCCACATGCGTTAGCGTAGCCTCGGTTGATGACATCTTGGGTCTCCTCATCGTCAGCGGCAGCGTGCGCAGCCTTCTTGTCAACCTTGGTCAACAACTGCGACAAGGCGTTGAAGATAGTTGGGTATAAGCTGGTGTAGTTACCCGGGCCATACTGGATCAACAGACCAACACCATAGGCGGCATTACCCTTCACCTCTAAGGACTTGTCGTTCTGCAAACGGTCAACAAGAAGTTGTAACAATGCGTCAGTGTGTGGGTTGCTCTGTTTCAAACCAGCAGAGATATCGGCCAATGCACCAATAGCAGAGACTCTCTTACCCTTGTCCTTAGACAACGCAGCAGTGGCAATGATATCCTTGAAAGAGGCGAAAACCTTCTCAAAGTCACCGCCAAGGGAGGCAGCAAGAGACACAAGGACTTCCAAAGTACCATCAAACAACATGGCGTCAGCTTCAGAGGAATCCAAATCTTCCTCTTCTGGGATGTCATCGTCATCCAAACTCTGACACACGTGATCGCCCTTGATGATAGTCATCAAGTTGGTACAGAGTTTCTCCAAATAAGTAGAGTCACCATTGTCCATGATAATCACAGGACCGTAGTTCAACAACAAGTCAGTGATACGGTCCAAGATAGCAGTGACCATAGCGAACTCGTACTCATCCTCTAAAGAGTCGATCGAGATCTGTCTAGCGTGCTTCACGATAGCCAAGGCATTGGCAGAGATGTAGGAGCCCGATAGAGCACCCACTGGGAACTTCTTCTTCTTCACTTCATTTGCGATAATAGCTTCGGCAACCTTCCAGAGCGAGGTCAATGCGGTTTCTCTCATACCGTAAGATTCAGCAGCCTGTTCGGACAAGACCTCCACGGACTTCTCGACGTATGGCAAGAACAACTCCTTAGTGCCCATGGCCAACTCAGCCAATGCAATAGCGGCGATCTCCTTCTCAATGGTGATACCGGTGTGGACTTGGAACTTGTCCTCGTCTTCGTCGTCATCACCACCAACGAGTTCTTCCTCAGAGAAGCCACCGAGATCGAACTCGTCCTGTGACAAACACTTGTAGATCTCCGGCATGATGTTTGGCAAGAATGGAGCAAACTCCTTGCCGTAAACTTTGGCCATGTTTGTGATAAATGCAAAACCAGCTTCTCTCAATCTGGAAGACTCAGACTGGATCGAGGCATAACAAGCGTCAATCAATGGCTGAGCGAACTGACCAAAAGCAGTGGACTTGACAGCTCTACCCATAGTAGAGATGTTCTCGAATGTCAATGCTCTCAACTCAACATCGTCCTCAGACATACCCTCGACGTTGGCAGCGTTCTTGATGTATGGCTCCAAAATCTCAATCGACTTGGCAAAGTATGGGGTGAAGGCAGAGCCAGCAGCATAAGCAGTAGAACCAATGGCAGAGACAATGATAGCTCTGAGCTTGGAGTTCTCAGTGACCTGGAGCATATGGAAGAGCTTGTTCATCAATGGCTCGATGTACTTGGTGATAGCCTCAATAGACATGAACTCGATCAAGGCATCTAACGAGATACAAGCATATCTGTAGATCGTAGCGTGTGTGGCGTTATCGATGGTCTCGATGATCAACGGCAAAAGCTCCTCGTAGTACTTGGACATATACTCCTTAAGCTCGGTGATGAGCTGGGCGAGGGCACGCAGAGCAGCGACTCTGACAACGAGCTCAGAGTCCTTCAAGCCCACCACCACGGCAGACACAATCTTGTCGAGCTGAGTGGTGTAAAAGTCTGGAGCACCCGAGGAGGCCACACCCATGGCAAGCAATCCTGCTCTTCTCTCAAACTGGTTAGCGGAGCTCAAAAGTGATGGCAACTGCTCAAAGATAGTGTTCACGATCTGTGTAGGAGGCAACTCGGAGGCAGAAATGGCAATGAGCCTGAGAGCCAACCCAGCTGGGTCGGACTCTTCGTTCTCGTTGTCGTCCTCTTCGTCATCCAACTCCTTCTCTACGTCAACCTCGCCACTGGCAATCTTCAAAGCGGCCAAGGTGATGTCCTTACCCATCTTCTTGGACGAGATTTTGTTCTTTCTGAAGGTCACGGCGGAGGATAAGAACTGGATGGCGTAGTTTCTGATGTCTTCGTCAACGGCGTCGTTCATGGCAATCTCAATCATAATCTGGGCCAATGCAATGATTGTGTCACCAAGAAGCTTCGACTCGAGCAAGAGGAGATCGTTGAAGGTGTTGAAGATCTGCTTGGCGTTGACGGAATCGGCGGAGCCTACGACCTCTCTGAGCACCTCAACCATCACTGGGATGAAGCTCTGCACCTTGGCGGCAAGCTGTGGCTGCTGGTCAACCATCTCCTCGGCAAAGGAGGCACACACACCGAGCGAAAGCACAGCGTAGACTCTAACGTCAACACTGGTCTTGTCCTGAGCTGCCCTGGTGAAGAGGCCGATGAAGCTGTCAATGTTCTGGGAAAGCTCATCCTTGGCGATATCTAAGACGGAGTAGAGAATGAACAGGGCGGATTCCTTACCCTGGGCGTTGGAATCGTCGTTGGCGGCGCCAATGACAATAGGGAAGATCTCTGGCCACTCACCTGTTTCAAAGTCGTACTCTGCGATGGCAGCGACGATTCGGGCAATCTGATGGCGGACGTTCTTCACTGGTTCTGTGAATGCTCTCTTGAGAACGGTCTCCTTAATCTGGGCACGGGTAGTGTCGTCGATCTCCTCCCAGAACTTACCGACAAGCTTACGAGCTTCAACACAGGCTAAAGAGCGGATCTGTGTGTCCTGGTGCTGCTCGACGATTTGCAGCAAAGCTGCCAGTGTCACTGGTTGTGTGTAGAACTCTGCACTGAGCTTAGCCGTGGCGGCCTTGATGACGGCCGAGTCCGGCGTGGTGGCCTGGACGAGCAACTGCTCGAGCGACGCAGCGAACTTTGGGTCCACACTCAGCATCTTTCAAGATGTATGGGTTTACCTTACGGTGGATTCTAGAATTGCAAAGGAATGTTTTGGTCTAAAAAAACTTGAATGTGAACTGCTGTATTGAACTCATCGCGATCTCCTTAAAAAAATTTGTTGGTTCGGGCCACTCGGGCATCGCATCACATCCAAACACCAGCGTAGTACAGTATGTATAGTGATCATTGATGAAGATGGGATTAACTATATACAGCAACGCTGTTAGGCAACCACAGTGGTCAGTAGGTCCGCCTCGATCTCGTCAATCAGCTCGTCCACGTTCTCCGGCTTGAGATCGCATGCCATTGCAATGAGTTTTCTATAGTTGTTCATCCTGCTGTTGATGTTCTGGTTGGAAATCTCTGTGATGATCGTATCTATAATACGTGTTCTGTTGACTTGCAACTTGGTCAGCTCGGCAGCGAGTTGGATCTGCGTAGCACCGCTTTGTAATTGGTGATGATGTGATGGATCGAGCACAGACTCCTCTCTCAGCACTGCCCTGGCTATATGGAGCGATTGGCCTCTCTCCAACACCCTAAAGAGTCTTTCGGTCTTTTTACCGGATTCGGACTCCAGATGCAAAATGTTCCCCCGGAGCTCCTGTATAGACACTCCATTGTCAATCTGTTGAAGTACTTCCCTGTTTTGAGTCTCTGTGACCTCAAGATCTTGTTGTAGCTTGTCTAGTACTGATTTGGTGTGAATGCTTTCTTCTTCCTTGTTCTTGAGCTCAGAGTCATAAGCATCTGCAAGGGAACTCAGCATGGAATTCAGCATTGGGCCAACTTCTTCCAGGGGCAATTTTGGAGGAGGAAGTCTCTTGTCATCTTCCAAATCATCGCCGTGGACAGAATCAGTACGATCATTTATATCTTCAACATCGACTTTTACCGGCGGGGTACGTATCGTCTTTGTGATCTCCATTGACTCCAATGGTGGTGCATACGGCTTAAGACATTCATACAGCACAGAGTTATCAGAGCGAGCCGATAAGTCCAATGCAGAATCACCTTGTACGTCTTTATGGTTCACCACAATCTTTATAAGGTTCTCATTTCCAAGGGATAGCTGCTCCAGGATGGTCTGTAGATAGTACTGTGCTATTGCTGTCTTTGAACGCGCAGATTCACAGAGGTAGTGCAATGGTGTTCTCCCGGACTTATCAGGTGTATACAGACAGTTCTTCATCAACTGCACAATCACGTGGAAGTTTGTCTTTTGATAGGAGTTGTTGAAGAACACAGCACGTGAAACACAGTTGAGGCCAGATCCGTTTGGTGTTAGTGGATCGGCACCATGCTTTAGCAATAGTTCAATCAGCGCTGGTGATGCCATTGAGGAAGCCCAGTGTAAAGGAGTATGCCCTTCCTCGTCAATTGGATCATTGAAGTCGAAATCCGAAGGTGGATTCATCAGAGTCTGTGGGATCTCATCAGTTTCATTGCTAAAGAAATGTACTAATGCCTCCGTGTACACTTGCTTTGCATTCTTAGGGTCCATCGACGAATGCTCCGAGGAAATGGAAGTGTCAGATTGCATCGCCTCATCCATCTGTGTAGAGTTGGCATCATCCTGGGACCAATTCTCCGTAGAGTTCTTTTGCTTGTGTTGGTACTGGGTTTGTGGAACTTGATGCTGAGGCACTTGTTGCTGCTGAGGATACCCGAACTGCTGAAGCTGAGGCATCTGATACTGTTGTTGTTGTTGTTGTTGTTGTTGTTGCTGTTGCTGTTGTTGTTGCTGTTGCTGGTAGTACCCCTGCTGTGGGTAATAGCCATTAGGATATTGCCCATATTGACCCATTTGGGGTGGAGGTTGCACTTGCTGCTGTACCGGAGCAGAAAAGTGATACTGTGGTTGATACACATTGTGCTGTTGTGGCTGCTGCCAGAAGTCCGTGCTACCGCTTGTACTGTTTGTTGGAGGAGCAACGTGCTTCTTCTTCACCACAGATTCCTTACGCTTCTTTGGTTCTTTCTTCTGCTTTGTCTCAACGGCTACCCTCTTCACACTGCTCATGGACGTGTTCGCTGATGATGAAGCGCCGGCACCGGCACCACCGGAACCACCCGCCTTTGGCTTACGTGCCAGTTGGTTGTACGGCGAAGGAACGAACGTCAAGATTGGTGCCATCTCATCCGTGATCTTATACTTATGTGCCAATGGTCTCGCAAGGTTTAGTGGGATCCATGTGCCTTGGAACCGGCCATATCCACCTTGAATCTTCTCATGTATCCCGGTTTGGATTTCTCTCTCCAAGATCTTCGTTCTGGATGCCTTGGGAAAATTGGCAGCTTTGAGGATTTGTGTAGCGTTGATCCAGTCATCAGATACTCGTCTCATCAGCGCAGTGTCACCAACAAGACACTCGTACACGTCCACATTGGAATACGTGGCGAGGTACAAATCTGGAGGCGCCATCTGGTCAGGCCTTATTTTGTGTTCCTTTTGGTGGAGAGTGGTAAGAATGAACGCGTCTTATAAGGAGGGGTGATTTATTCCCCGGTGGTCTTCTGTCTTCTGGAGGGAGGAGGGGGAGAAAAGGCACTGTGTGGTGGTGGTGGTGCACCTTCTGTATATATCAGAAACTCACACAAATACTTTATAAAGTTCCAAAAAACACACACACACGCACTCAAAGAGCCTCGACAACACGCTTATACAGACACCTTTTGTGTTGCCTTATGTGTATGTTGCCACACGCGTCTCCATGCCTTTTTTTCTTTCCCACCCACTGTGTGGGAACAACGCGATGGCTGAAAAGGGAAATGGCACTTTTTTTTATGGGTAGCTGACGCAATAGTGTACTTTTTTTGTGGTCTGCCTTGATTATAATGATATATAAATGTAATGTACAGAATTGCATACTATGAATTGATGAGTATACAAAATTTAGCCAAATTTTTATCAAGTAACACACAAGTTACAACAATAGAAGACCAAACGTGCAATATTCGAGGGCACCGAACCAGCTTAATTACGCGCGTCGCCCACAATTCCGACCTCAAATCGCGCTGCGTAAAAAAAAAAAAAAAATCTAAAAAAACCCAAACACCGCACGCGCTATAGCTATATAAAAAAAAAGACAGGGCTAGATCTGCGATATAAATAGGAACATCGATGCATCTTTACGACAAGAGTGCGCGTACCGGCTCTCTGTCTCTCTTCCCCCATGCTGCCTGTTCTATTCCTCGGATGTTTCATTTCTTTGTCTTCACTTTCCATTCCCTTCTTCTTGTTTGCTTCTTCTCCATAGTTCCACATCCCAGAGATCATCGATGAAGTTCTTCAGCATTGCCCTCGCTGCTCTTTCTTTGGCCCACCAGGCCATCGCCACTCCACCGGCTTGTCTTCTTGCCTGTGTATCCCAAGTCGTTAAGAAGTCCTCGTCTTGCTCCGAGTTGAATGACATTTCTTGTATCTGCGAGAGTGAGGCCTCTGCTATGCAGGAGTGCTTGGAGTCTATTTGTCCAAATGACAACGCCGATGACGCATACACTGATTTCGAAGGTTCTTGTAAGGCTGTTGGTGCTGAGGCCAATGATGAGTCTTCTTCTGCTTCTGCTTCTGCATCGTCTTCTTCTTCTGTTTCTTCATCTTCCTCTTCTGTGACATCCACCTCCTCTTCGATCTTTTCTGCTCCATCTTCCACAGCTGAGTCCACAACTGAATCCACCTCTACTACTGAGTCCACCACTGTTCAGTCTTCTGAGTCTTCTGAGTCTTCTGAGTCTTTCCAGTCTTCTGAGGCTTTCTCTGATCCAGTTGAGTCCACTGAGGCCCCATCTTCTACCGCATCCACAGTCTCTACCTCCGTCACATCCTCTGCCGAGACTTCTTCTTCTACTCCAACTATCTCTACTGCCACTGGTGCCGCTGCCGGATTGACAGCTCCACTTTTGGTCGTTGCTGCTGGTTTGTTGTTCTAAGCTGGACTTTGGCCTACGCATCTTGGAGATGAGGTCCATGAAGCCAAGATCGAAATAATAGACTTAGAGCATATGCATACATTAGATTAATGCAAAAGTTATAACTTCTGCAGGCACATATATACCTGTAAGGTCGTATCCGAGCAGTTGTAGCCGTAGGATAGCTAAGACGAGGTTAATCTGAATGGTTTATTAGAAGTATGAAGATAAG